>JAYMSW010005011.1:0-10434 GCA_036897725.1 Erodium texanum | reverse complement strand
AAGAGATTATGAAGTATCATATGTTTGATCCTTTCTTTGTGGGGCAGTTCTTACTGTCATGATTCCCATAAATACCACACTTATTGCAAGTTCGTTTCTTCATTGCCTTTTCCGTCCCTCCTTCCATTCTCTTTGTGATTCCTTTGCTTTTGGATAATTTTTTTATCACCATGTGATAAGTAGTTTATCACCAAATAACTAACAGTTTATCACCAAACAACCAAAGAATTATTACCAACAATAGAACACTTTATCACCTATTTATCACCAAAGAACTAATAATTATCACTAAACAACCAAACAATTATCACCAACAAGAGAATACTTTATCACTAAACTTGAAAGATTTTTCACATAAGTGCAAAACAGAAGATTTATCACCTTGTCAAATGCTATTTATCACCAAAGAAAGAACACACTTTATCACTAAACTTGAAAGATTTTTCATAGAAGTGCAAAACAGAAAATTTATTACCTTGTCAAGTGCTATTTATCACCAAAGAAAGAACACACTTTATCACTAAACTTGAAAGATTTTTCACAAAAGTGCAAAACAGAAAATTTATCACCTTGTCAAGTGCTATTTATCACCAAAGAAAGAACACACTTTATCACTAAACTTGAAAGATTTTTCACAGAAGTGCAAAACAGAAAATTTATCACCTTGTCAAGTGTTATTTATCACCAAAGGAAGAACACACTTTATCACTAAACTTGAAAGATTTTTCATAGAAGTGCAAAATAGAAAATTTATCACCTTGTCAAGTGTTATTTATCACCAAAGAACTAACAAACTTCAAAAGATTTATCACCAACTAGAGAACACTTTATCACCTATTTATTACAAAAGAAATAGCAGTTTATCACCAAACAACAGAAAATTTATCACCAAAAAAAGAACACTTTATCACAAAGTCACAAACTGTTTATCACCATGTTAAGTGCAAACAAACTGTTTATCACAATGTGATACACAATTTATAACCAGCTAACAATGAGTTTATCACCTTGTGCACAAAAACAAATCATTTATGATCATGTCACCAGAATTTTATCACCATATCATGAGGAATTTATCACTGTTTAACGAGCATTTTATCACCAGGATTTATTACTTTTGTGCAACACTACACATTTATCACTGAAGTACTCTCTGATTATCACCACATTACATGTAGTTTATCACCATGACGCAACATTTATCACCAATTTACAAGCAATTTATCACCAATATACATGAAGTTTATCACCAATGTAACACATAAACTCGAAAATTCCAGTACGGAATTTCTATTTTTGTAGAATTATCAATTTCAAATTGAATAAGTCATCCAAAATCAACAACAAACAGTGAAGTCTAACCTTACAACGAGATATTTGGTGAGATTAAGCCAGAAATAGCTCGTAAACATCATGATTTAGGTGATGAACTTGAGAAGAAAGGTATAGAATGGAGAGAGGAAATCAGAGAGAGAAGTTGTGATAATTACCTATTTACAACTCTATTAGTTGCGAATCTGCAGTTGTTGAAGCTTGATCACCACTAGTATCGTCAATTTCTAGAGTGAGAACATCTTCTTCTTCAGCAAGAAACATATCTCCATAGCAGCAAATCTGTTTTTTCTCAAAATTTTTGGCTTTAATACATTGTAAGGTGAAGTTACACGACTACCCCTCGCTGTGTAAATCATGTAGCGTGCAAGTATGATCAGCTGTGGTGATATGGCTCAATTGTAGCTGTTGGATCTAATGGATGGATGGCTTGGATTGGTTCTCTAATTTTTAGGTAAAACATGGTTTCTAATAGATCTAACCTCAAGCTTTATGGGAGATAAAAGATAAGTATCCGACTCCAACCTCCTTTTATATTGTGGATGCTCTTACACTAATTTTTAAAATAAGAAAACATAAACATTAGATTAAATTAAATATGAAAATGATAATTTCATATAACTAAAATGTATAGATCACTTGTTTCAAATACATATGTCTATTTTGTTGTGTTTACAGTGAATATTTTTTTTAAGGTTCATCATCATCTATTAAGTTTGACGAAAAGCATCCAATTTTCGACATCCACTTTTGAAAATGACCAAAATACCCCTTCAGATTTAAAATTTGAAAAAAGAAAATGGGTGTCTATTCATCCCGGTGAGACCACAAATACGAATCTGTGCGTCGGCCTTCTCCATCTGCTCCGGCATCTTCCCCATGGGTCTTCTTTGGTGTACTAGTGACGACATCCGCAAAGAGGTAGAAGCCCAAACCAGATCTCGGTCGCTCATGAATCATCGGTTTGTAATGGTTGTTACCGGGATCGGGTGGGTGATGATGAGAAGTAAGGATTTTTACTGATAACAAGATAGGTTCTCCCAACAAACCCTGGAAGATGGGTATCCTCAAGAGGCTAAAAAGCTACTCAAAAACCAAAAGCTGCAACCCTAGAAATGATAACGAATATTTATACTCAAGTCACGACAAGAAGCGTTGCCAATTTCCCTCCCTGCCCTTGCTCTGTTTCATGGTGTCATCGGGGAAGAAGCATAGTGATCAACGGTCACTGGTGCTTTGGCTGCACGGAACAATTCTGGGCCGTTCGATTGGCTCTTGCCCATTCCTTCTTTGCAGATGAATGAAACGCTCAATACGGCGTCGTTCCTTTTAATGAATCTGTTCCCTTCTATCGACGCGTGTCCGTCTTCTTCCTTGCTGAACTTCTCTAGAGACATGGTCGAGACACGGTTCTTCAGACCTGATGCTTCTCTTGGACGGATTCCATGATGCTGGAGAAAATGGAGACAGAGCTAGAGAAGTTGCCGAGGGTGAAACCTCTGCTCTAGAGACCACCGGAAACCAACATTTGCTGAAGGTCTGGTACTGCGAACGCTGGTAGAATCCGTGGACGACAACGACCTATCTTCGTCGGAATCTATGGAAGACAACAACCCCTCTCTGGCGGACTACCTAGACCATCGCGAGACCTCTCCGTTCGATACAAAAACTACATGCCAAACACCGACAAAGACAAAACTCGTTTTCGACA
The DNA here is from genome assembly GCA_036897725.1 of Erodium texanum. Lineage (NCBI taxonomy): Eukaryota > Viridiplantae > Streptophyta > Magnoliopsida > Geraniales > Geraniaceae > Erodium > Erodium texanum. Next base: position 7,391 of record JAYMSW010005011.1, on the reverse strand, counting down.
TTTTCATTTTGAAAAATATTTTCAATGTTTTTCATTTTACTATTTTTGATTGGTTTTTACTTAATCTTTTTTCCTGATTTTAGAAGTTAAATTTTCATTTTCATTTTCATTTATAATTTATTGTTTTTATTTTTAAAATAACTTTTTATAAATTTTACTAAAATATTTTTTGTAATTTTGAATTGAAATTGTATTTTAATGTAATTTTTGAATTTTATTTTTAAACCCTACTTTAATATGCACGGGTGTTTTAGACATTTCACACACTATTTTGATGGTGGTATTTAAATAGGGGTAATTACTAAAAACTGTCCAAATGAATTAGATACAAACGATAAAAAAAACGTGCTACCAGCAGCGCATTAAATGGTGCACGGTCGAAAATTGTCACATTACTTTTAAATGGATGAAAAATGACTAAATATTTTGTTAAAATAGATGGAATATTCTATTTTTAACATGTGCCATGCACATGTGGCTAATTTTTTTTTTCAAAAACCCTAAATTACCCCTAAACCCTAAGACAATCTTAACCCAAACTAAACCATAAACTCTAAATCAAGCACAACCCTAAAAAACCCTTCCAAACTAAACCCTTAACTCTAAATCAGGCTTAACCCTAAAACTCCAAACACTAGTCGTCGATACTAGAACATCGAGGAAGACACAAACATCGGAAAATTGATGACAGAATGAGGGAGACACCGAACTCACCCTAGAGGTTTGGAGGACACTATAGTCTTTTTAAATTAGAAGGGTAAATTCGTCATTTTCCTACAAAACTTAAAGAGTTTAACAGATGACTGTGGATTATTCGTTGAGCAACTCATAACACGTTTTTAAACATTAGGTAGCTTATTGCCCGTGACCGATTCATTTGGGTATTTTTTGGTAATTACCCCTATTTAAATTTAACAGATTTTAATCTTAAGAATTATTTACCGTAACTGAGTGAAACACATTTAAATTGATCATAAGTATTCAAAACAAGAGACTTGTCCATTGTGATAGCGTGACATTATCCCAATAAGAAACGGAAGTCGAACTTCAGTAACTCCATTCATTTCAATTTTAGTTTTGTTGACAGTGAGTTCATTTTCAAACTTAAACTTAAGCTACTAAAGTTTTTATTTGAAATATAACTAGTGCAAAGCATCGTGTGATGTGCGGTGCTACTTGCAGTATTTTCATGTGAGTGTTATGGTATCATAAATCAGATAAATACAATGTAAATAATAGAGCGTGGTAAGACAACAAAAATCAGAGGGTGTTGTGAGGGTTCTTTCACAACTGATGCGGTGGACTACTCCCCTGGTGCACAGAGTTGTGAAAGCATGCAACAAATATGTAATAATCTTGGTGGGCCAAACAGCGAGCGAATGGTTTAGAAAATGAAAAGTTGCAGTTATATATTAGAGACATATGAAAGTTTTTTATGGGGAAAAATATCAATAACCCCTATAAGCAACTCCATGTCAAAGGTTCCTAAAAAATATCAACCCTAGCCACAATACGTCCCACAAATAACCAGGCCTCATAAAATAGTATTCATATAGAGTAAAACAAATGTATCTTTGCTTAATGGTGAGAAATGAGGGATGCCCGTACCAAAAGTTGAATGTGGTATGCCCCTGAAGGTTCAATTGCCTTGATAGTGTTCTACGAACTCGGATGGGTAGGCTGCTGCATAAACGACAGAACGGAAAAGCAGGAATGAATGGAAAGTAGCATCAGTAGATAGAAACACATTTACCAGCTCCTAATCACAACAAACATAGTATGCTTACCAAAGTGTGACTACCAACATGCACTATATTCTGAAAGATTTCATGATAAACCACATTTTTCACAAGAGTTTGGTCATCAACATCTTCGTCAATTTTGGCAATGGTTAGCCCTTCACGGGATGTAAACGTGAGACGCCGATGTACAACTGGCTAAGGGTGAAGACCTGTACAAAGTTAAGAGGAGTGTAAAGTTGCAGTAGGCGTGGCATATAAGAATAAAAATACGATATAGACAACATAATGTGAGAACCATTGTTGTAGTTTATTAGGCAAAACACTACAGATAAGAGCAAGTCTTCTTTGGTAAGTAGAATTTGATTGCTTTTAGAGATTGTCCCTAGGACTTAGTCATAGCAAAACACGGGGCCAATTATAATTGTCTTCGTTTGAGCTTGAATGACCATTTCGAATCAGTTGGGGACAATATTATTCTGGTGATTGTGACGTTTTTACATCTGTGGCTTCCAGTTATGATATCACACCGGACATACCAAGTTCCTAACATTTTTAGTAGCAATCTAGTACTGTTGCATGACCCATCTGATTGGTTTAGATTACCCAACAGCAGGAACGGTGAACCCACTTTCAAGCAAATTACATGGTTTGACAATTTAGGGAATCGAAGGCTGCTCAGAAATTCGGTAGGGTAAAGGAGATCCTCATTCGTGGTCTGTATAGTACCTCTACATATAGTGTCAGAGCTCATATACGTCCTGGTTGCACCCAGGAGCATTGGCATCATGAGATCTTTTACTTCTTGGACCATATCATTTTTTGGAGTCAATATACCATGCTTAGTTAAGTACATTGGATCCCAAGACCTGGTAGAAAATGACAGATACATTGTATTATTAATGGATAGAACAGGTGCATCTGAAGGATATGATGAGATCATTCTAAAGGGGATGAGAACCATTTCATCCTACAGCCGCTCATAATGGGAACCCTCCCAAATATGCAACATCCATTTGTTAAATTCAGGGATGTCTTGCACATCGGATTGTGTAAGCGCGCTCGACAGAAGGCGCATATTGGCGCCTAACTCGTACACCTCGAACGACGGCCATAAATACGATGAATTCAACAACGCATTACAATATCCATTCGAAAACCTTTTGAATCACGGGCAAAATCTGGCCGAAATCACCCCCACAAATGATTGTAAGACCGCCAGAAGGTCATGCGCACTGATGGGACATTGTGGATGCATAATGTCACGCAAACTTTTGTCAAGTGCTTCCAAACAATATTTGTGGGCTTTTGGTGCTTCGTCCCATATAATCAAGGCAGTCTGTTGGACCAAATCAGCTAGGTTCGTCCCGTGACGGATGTCACACATGGACTCAATTGTCAAATCGATAGGAATGCGAAACCTAGAATGCGCAATCGTACCATTGGGTAGCAGTAGGGCTGCGAGACTCGATGATGCAACTAGCAACATAATCTTCCCCTCGAACCTTAGTTTTGAGTAGGTTTGTCCACTGATGGATGTCACACATGGATTCAATTGTCAAATCGATAGGAATGCGAAACCTAGAATGCGCAATCGTACCATTGGGTAGTAGTAGGGCTGCGAGACTCGACGATGCAACTAGGAACATAATCTTCCCTTCGAACCTTAGTTTTGAGATTACCGTGTTATACGGATACGTCTTACCCGAACCACCATGCCTCTGAATAAAGAACAACTTCCCAATGTCATTGTAAATAGATGTTAGGATTGCATTATATGCTTCTAACTGGCACCCGTTCAATGAAGAAAAAAGGTGTCGTGGAGCCTTGTCTATTTCACACAACAATAGTTTCGTTCCTCGTTGAACATACAATTTCATTACAGGTCAAGGAGAGCTTGATTTGGCAAGGGCATGTCGTCGATGTCCCTTAAACTCTTGCCCATTTTCAAGATCTACTTCTCTATCTCGACGAGGGTGAACGCCTCAACTTGTTGATCTATTATTCATAGATTGTTAGCCTTATATTTCCAACATCGCATGACATCTATATCCTCAGTTAAAATATCCTTGCGTGTTGACCATAGCTTACATGCGTCTACAACTTGGCAATGCAGAAGCAATGTAACAAATAACCGTCGAAGCTCATGGCATGACGCTCACGCAGCAGCTTTTTTCAAATATTACAACAACTCCTTGTCATCATCCAACAACCCAAGCCCAAAACATGCTTCATTGTAAGACATGTACGTCATCCTGTTGACCGTACGAATGTCTTTGAACAATGTACATGCTTTCACAAAATTCAGCAGCATTCGCATATAGAATTTCTCCCCTGCGGTTGGATGGGCGAAAGAAATCCTGCCAATTGCGTCCCTTTTTTTCCTACGGGTCCAAATCTTCTCATTTCCATTCCAAACCCACTCAGATGGAAACGACGCATAGGTCAGGTGACACACATCAAGGCACTGTTTATTTGTTTCCACCCATTCAATAAATTTGGTTGTTTCTGTATCAAGTCTCTCGACGACCTTCTGTATATTAGAATTCTTGTCAAAAAAACCAGGCTGCTGCCCCACCAAATGGAAAGAAATGCACTCAACCGGTGGGAACCGATAATGTATGTCGAATTGGAATATGCGACAACATTGCTTGGATGCTAACATGTATCTATAATTTAGATATGTGTGAATCTCGTTGCGTTCTCTTGTCTTATCATCGGCCTTGATTGCCGTAGATGCTCAATCAACCCCTTTGTGGAGGTAATTGAACAGGTACTTTATCACCCGAGAGTGGCTACAAAGTTCAACATTTATTTGGGCATTATGTTTAACTGATGGATCCCGATTGTACAGGACGACATAGTGATTATCGAGGTGTGCCCTTTGCGCGTTACGCGAACTCTAGTATTCCTTCGACAATGAATAGGGAACCCATCTGAATGAATTGAGGAAGACGAAACCCACTATTTAGGGAAGTTTTTGGAGCAACGTCCATTAACAATACACGGAGAAGAAGGATACTGACTACCACACGACCCATGGAACATAAGTTTACCAATTGAGTTAAACCCAGCCAGATCAACTAATGGGTCTGGTATTTTTACATTTATAAGCTTGTCAAGCCGATATACTAAGGGGTTCTTGTATTTTGCATCTAAGAATAAAATAATGTGTGCATATGGGAGACCCCGTTTCTAGAACTCGACCTTGTACAAACCTAAAAAAAGTATGAAACAATTAAGATGTGCCAAGGGTGTGCAGGAAACGAAATGGCGGCATCAAATTTGTTAGACCGATAAGATGGAATAACTTACAAGCGATGATATGGCCAAAAGGCTTAGAGGTCCGCAGGTTGTGCATCAATGCTTTTAACTTTATATCGAAGATGCGAGAGAAGATACCATGTCTGTTGCAATCCCCCGTGTTGCCTATGAGCCTGAGCATCGCATCAGTCTCGGGCCATTTAGGGTTACATGCGAAAGTCAGGAAAATATCTGGGTATCTAGCCTACTTGCATAATGCTATAGCATCTTGATAATTCTAAACTTTATATCGTGGATCGCCAGTATGGGATGACGGAAGCATTATAGACTTACCAATATGCCTAGCATCAGAATCACCACGATGAACGACATCAACCAAGCTATAGAATAATTATGCCTGTAAGTCTTTTTGTTTGTATCTAATCTATTTCCACCGCCCCGCTTCAATCGCTATGTACGCATCAACCATATACTATTGCACAAAACACCCTACTTTCATTAGAGTTCGGCCCTCGCATATACATTATTGGAAACGGAAGCACTACTATTGTCGCATCATTAAATGTAGTCGCTTTCTCCCCGTTGCATCAACATGTTGGAGAGCAACACCATGTCGGAATCCATCTTCAATGTATGGGTGGATCAAGGGGTACGACATGGACATGAATGTCGGGTACATATCATCTATCCTCTGTAGGGCCGTCGAGCAGTGCTCGACAACTATATAACGCTCGAAGGAATGCCCATCGATGTCACCAACTACCAACCCAGCGACTTCATCGCGAGTTGGTACAATGTATTGACGGCTATCTTGGCAACGTTCGACGATCAGGTGCAGTTTGAATGCAGCTCCAGGATTCGCAAGGTACCTATCGCGCACCATGCAAAATGACTTAACCAAGATGTTGAGTTCATCTAACATAACAACCAAAACTGAAACAAACTCCTTATTATGACCACCTGAAATGCCCTGGTGTTGCATTACAACAATCATATTGGCACACTCATATTGAGTGTCATATATGTACAACTGTGCAAATTGTGATTCACGTCGATGAACGGGTAACAAAGACCCCATCCTATGGTAATTCGCATCGCTTACTCGGAAAACATATGGCCCGCAACCACGATTGACGGTTGAGTCAATATGCCTAGTTCATCTCCAGTTCTCTTGCTCCTAGCTTCTTCTGGAGTTATTAGTTCTTCTGCAGTCAGTAGACACAACCTAAAGTAATTTGTTTCAACTGAGCTTGTCTCTTCGTAAATCTCCTTTAATCTTCTCATCTTTCTCAGCTCAGGTGAAGAGATTGGTGAAGCTTTGGTATTAATTGCATCATCTTGATGAGACACTTCAACTCCTATGACATCATCAAATTCATTTTCAATATAGAAAATATTTTGGAGTACATTTTCCACTTCTTCTGCATATTTCCACTTCCATTCAAGTTTTTCGTCAAACAGAACATCACGACTTAATACAAGTCTTTTAGTGGCTGGGTTGTAAAGGCGACATGCCTCGGTATTGGGCTCGTACCCAATGAAAACACAGGTCGCACTTCAATAATCTAGCTTCTTAAGGTGAGAGGCTGTCACTTTTGCATATGTTACGCACCCGAACACCCTCAAGTGACTAATATTCGGCTTGTTTTTGTAGTATGCTTCGAAGAGGTTCTTCCCATCCATACTCCGAGTGGCTGCATGATTCAGTAAGTAGATAGCCATGGTCACGGTTTCTCCCCAAAACTTTCCAGGCAGATTCTTGTTCTTTATGAGGGTTCTGGTCATTCCTACAATAGTCTGGTTTCTTCATGATCGACATCATTATTGCGTCTAGAATGGCTTGTGAAATAACAATCAATGTTGTCTGATCTTGAGCCTCGATCACCTCTTCATCTTCAATTGCCCCCAATCTCCTAGGGCTTTCATAATGAGCTTCATCTTTATTACCCACACAACATAGGTCTCACTGGTCAATATGGGATAGGTTACCGACATTGTTCCTCTTGAACTACTTCTGCCCGCCATGCTCTCCATGCTCTTGACCCCTGAGCTCTCTATATTCTCGTCAACGGATCCTAGCTTAACCTGGCTCTGATACCAAATGAAATCTCAAAAGTAGAGAGCAAACAAGATGCACAAGAGATATTACTAGAATTGCACGTCTGAATGGTGCATTTTCCCTGATATTTATTGAAGAATTGCAGGAGAGAAAACCATAAATTTTTGGCGTAAAAAAGCATAACCGAAAGACCGCACCTATTAAACTTGGCGTGATCTGCGGCATAACGAACTCAAAGAATAAAACAGACACTATAACTTTGACCTCAAGGAGTGTCCAAGTTGCACTACAAAGCATTAAATGAGATTACATAGAATAGAAAATAAGTA
>JAYMSW010005010.1:0-10435 GCA_036897725.1 Erodium texanum | reverse complement strand
TCAAGCGCCGCCGCCGCCGCCACCACAATCACACCCACCTCCTTCATTTCATTGCTCACCAAACCCTTCGACGCCATCGCCGCCGACCCTTCTTCTCCGGCGAGTACTAAGAGGTAACCACACCGTCAAGTCTCGATCTTTGTCGCTTTTGGTTCGACCAATATTGTTCGATTGAGCCGTTCCTTGTGGATTTGTCTACAGGGTCATGTTTCTCCAGACTCTACCCAACATGGTCCAATCTCGAATCCTATCTTTCCTCGCATTTGAGCATCAGAGGTTCAGCAAACGAGACTTGTCTAAGCTTGCTCGTGATGTTTTGGGAAGGACCGGAGGTGTAGATTTCTGGGTCCAGAAAGCTGCACACAACCTGCTCGACGTTTTGTCTGAATCAAGCTATGAGTGGATCTCTTCCTTGAGCTTGGATTCAGGAGGAGACTCAGTGCAGGATGAGTTCAATTCTGTGCCGGGTTGGCTCAGTGATGCTGTGGGAACTTCTGATTTGTTCCTCTCATGGCGTCCAATCTCGCCCGAGGAGCTGAGCTCAAGAGATGGATTGAATCCTTGGGAGGAAGATTTGGCCTTGTTGAGTCAAGCTGGAGGGGATGATAGAGAAGAGGTTATGGAGGGGATTGAGATTGATGATGATCCCATTAATGCTCCTTTGGAACCCGAAGTTCTAGAAATGGCAGCTAATCTCAGAGCTCGGTTAACCCATTTCGAATCAAGCTCAAAGACTGTAACTTTAGCTAACGAGATTTGTGAACTCTGCTTAAGAAATGGAGTAGACTCTTTCACAGTTCTGGGTTTGCTCGAACCATGGAAAGCCGATGATGAAACAGCTTCAGTTCTGCTTCCTCACCTCAATAACGAAACTCAAGAAGAGCTCACTTGGCCAAGCCAAGTCCTTTCCTCAATTGTTCTTCCCAAGCTCTTGACCTTAAAAGAACCAGCTTCACGCGTTTTAGTCTCTGCAACGATCCAGTACTGCAAGATCCACCAGAGATCAGCTGTGTATGCTCTCCTGATCCCATTAATACTCCGATCAGAAGGGATCAACAACCCCATTTGTGATGTGATCACAAGGATTGTCAAGGAATGCTTGCACCAGGCTCATGTCTCTGCCTTCTGTCAGAAGCTGCTCTGTGGAGGAGAAGAGGAGAGGAGGCTCATTTGCCTTCCCTGCCATTCTCACCTGATATCCGATGAACTGGTCTGGACTGAATCATTATTCAACTTGTTTCAGAACATATTGAACTGCAATGTTTCTTTGACTCAGGATTCGGTCCATGTTCTTGTTCTTCGGGTTCATCAATGTGCCAAGAAGCTCTCAAAATCTTTGAAATTTGGAAACTTTTTGTTGTGTTTAGTGACCAGATGTTTTGCTTTGTTGAAGTCTCACAAGGTTTTGCTGATAGAAGCCGCTGAGGTTACTAATACTATTGTTACTAAATCTGTTCTGTCAAAATTAGCTACCTTGTAGCTTAGATTATGCTTGTCCTTTGGTCTTGGATTAATCCAATTTTGAAACCTTATATGGAACTTAACCTTAATAATTGTCTGTGTTCATTGTAACTATACAATCGTCCTTGTACTGTGGTTATGTGTTTTGTCATATTAAGTCTCGATCTTTGTATCAAATAAATGTGAGATTAAAGATCTGATCTCCCCAGCTCCAAGACTAAACTATAAAGAAACGTGTAAGAACAAGTTGGTGTAAGAATCATGAGTGAGATTAAACCCTGAATCGCTCACAAATCTGATAATGTATAATTCATATTTGAGACCTTTTAAAAAATGATTTTTTTATTATTACTGGAATGATATATATTAATAAAACATTTATGAAGATTAATGATGGATTAATTGTCTGTGAGTGAGACAGGTCCCCTTAGATCTGAAATTAAAAATGATTGAGTTGGGCAAATGATTCAAGCAAAATAATAATATTTTTTAAAAAAATCAATATATGAGGCTGAGAACACAAGCAAAGGGCAGTTTCGTACTTTTGCACGTGAGCCTGAGATCACAAGCTAAGGGTAGTTTCGTACTTTAACATAAGCTCGCTCCCAAAGCTATACCGAATCACTTTGTTTCCCACTCGTTCCTGTGTCTTCAGTTCTCATCTCTCCGTCGGATCTACCGGACACGAATCCGCCACCGTCGTCGACGCCGCGCGACGTCGTTTCACGCACCACGCAGCTCTGAAATGAGGACGTTTCCGGCGATACTCTTCGCCTGCGATCTCCTCCTCCTCCTCTGCTTCGCGGCCCACCCTTGCCTCGCCGTCGAGGTCGACTCGGTGCTCGAGGAAATCAATGCCACCGCTCAGTCCAACCGGTCCGCGCTCAAAGAAAGCAGCTTCGCCGACATCATCGATCGGGCCCTTGACAAGGAGTTCCCCGAGAACGACCAGAATGATGGTGAGTACTGGATCTCAGCTCTCGTTACTGTCCCAAATCCAAATGGGTCTGCATTTCGATTCTGTTATGGAAAAATTGAGCTAGGGTTTCGGAGAAATTGGTCTAATTTGCAGACATTTTGCTGAGTTTATGGATCACCGAGTTATTTGGGTTTGGGGAGATGGCTATTTGCTACAGTTAATTGCCATTTTTTTTATATGGTATTTCATAGATTCGTAGTGAGTCTTATATGCTCTATCAGTACATGATTTCAGTATTTTTATTCATTTTTGTGCAATGCTGGTTCAAGATCAGGAGCTATTTATGGCAATGCAAAGACAGCTTTGTTTCTTTACTGATTTTGTAGTGTGGAAACATGCAAAGAGTCAAGGACACTGAAAAAATCTTGCTTATCATAATGATTTTATTTGATTCATCGTACTATATTCTCCTTGCTAAGTCAAATAGTATTATTGGGTTTATTATAAGTGGATCTTGCTTAATGTAAGGTTGCAAGCGGCAATGACATGATTTACATTTACAAATATGAGTTTTTTTTTTTTGTTTACCAGTTCTATTGAGCCCAGGCATATCTTGCTTAAAAGAGATCACCCTGACTTGTCATTTTTTTACTTTCAGCTACTGACGATGCAGGGGGGTTCAACAATAGTGTTGCCGAACAACAGGTTAGTGATGCTTTTATAGAGACTTAACAATCGTACTATGTGTTTTATTAACTTTCTGTTATATATCAAGCAAATGTAATACCTGTATACTAGATAGCTAATTATGCTGCTCGGGTCAGCTACTTCGGTGATTCTTGTATTTTGGTCTTGTTCCAAATTCTTGCTTTTTTCTGTCACACAAACCAAACTTGTAAACATAAACGATATAAACAAATGCATAAGAACACTAGGCCAAAGGGTCTCAGAGGCAAAGTCACTTGATGTTATTATTATCACAATAGTTCTCTAGTAGGTGATTCTTTTAAACTAAGAAGTATTGGTAGTTTTGGTGATTAATATGCTGTTCACTTCACTTCATCAGGCGGTTCTGGAAACTGTAGCCAGAGTTAAGTCGAAGAAAAATGACACAAAGGATGAGAAGTATGTGCTTCAATCCATATTCAGTTGTTCCTATCTATATTGGAGTAGTTGTGACTTCTTAATTTTTTATCAAACTATAATTGGCTCCAAATTCTTGGTTTTGATGGCTGCTGTTACTGGTATCTTTGTGTGCCTTGTTGTAGGTCATTCAAGTTTCATCACGTATTCAACTTGGAGAACGAGAACCGACCAGAAGATATGCCAACTTTAATAGATCGAAAGGTATGGATGTAGACTTTATTGGAATTTTTTTATCTGGTTTACAAACATTGAGAAAAGTATTACATCTATTTCATTCTCGTAAACAATATGGGGAAGGTCCACACCAGACATATCCTCTGAACTGTAAGGCATAACTTTGTTGTGAATTGTGATATCAGCTACCCCTTTTGAACCATCACTGCATAAAACCAAAATCTCTGGGGAAAGTGCGTAGTGGAGTGGACTAATAAATGGCAAAAAAAAGAACACCTTTTTTAAATCGACAAAAAATGACTTAAGTTCCTTACATCCTCCCTAAAATAGAATGCGTCAGTCCAAAACCACCCCCCTTGCAAGTGCTAAACAGTTTGAAAGTCTACCTTTAAGGCACTGGTCAGTTCCAAATAAATGACTTGGAAATAGTGTTTCCTCACAGTTGACAGCCTCCAGATTCAGAAAAGAAAGATCTGACTTGGAAACTCCTAACTTCTATCACTAATACCTACTGCATTTGATCCCTAGTTTCCATCCTTAGCCTTAAACTGCAAAGTGAATGTGGCCAATGGTCAAATAACTAACCTGCCTATCATTGATCCATTGTAATATTTTTTTGTTATACTCAAAGTTCTGCATCCTGAAATGCTGCTTCAAAGCAATTATATAATAGATTACCTTGCTTGTAATAGTCAGATTTTGATTATATTAGGAATTTTATCTTCAGGACAATGTGTTCATTATATCCAATCTCAAGTCCAAGTATCCAGTATTGCAATTAGACTTAAGGTGAGTATGCTATTGTTCTTCTTGTTATTCAGTACACATGTTGGCTAGCAGAAATACAGCCTGTTAAAAACTATGCATTTGCAGATTGATATCTGATCTAGTAGTGGTCATTGTCTCCGCTACTTGTGGTGGGATTGCGTTTGCTTGTGCTGGACAGCCGGTTTGAATCCTTGCTATTCTCTGTTTCAATCATTATACATTTATGGGAATGAGCAATTCATTCCTTTTCTCTGTTTTTGATATCTAAAATTCATCTTGGTTATTGCCTAATCCTACTTACATGTACCATCGTTCCTTTTCTAGGTTATTACTGGATATCTGCTAGCTGGATCTCTAATTGGACCGGGAGGCTTGAGTTTCGTTAGTGAAATGGTGCAGGTATCTTACTTCTATATCTGCCTGATGAAAAGTTCACTATCACTCCTCTCTCCTTATGAGTCTTTTAGATATTGCAACCCCTGTTATGTCCAGTAATTTTAACAAGGAAATATGATAGTTACTGGACAGTTAATATTATTGTTTCTGATAGACGATCCTGGTACTTTGAATCAAATAGCAAACTAAGATTTTCTTCTTCATTTCTTATGTATCATATTACTATCAAATCATTTTCTCATTAATGCTTGGTGCAGGTTGAAACTGTAGCTCAGTTTGGTGTCATTTTTCTTCTGTTTGCATTGGGCTTAGAGTTCTCCGCAACAAAAGTTTGTACTTACACCTCTGTTGATTTCCTTTTGGTGTTTATGTTTGTTATAAATTACTTTTATATTTTGTGTTTGCAGCTTCGTGTTGTTCGTGCAGTAGCTATTCTGGGAGGTCTTCTTCAGATTTTCCTATTTATGTGCTTGTGTGGAATTACAGCATCGGTGTGTATTATTGAATTTCCACCTACATATTTTTGGTTTTGCATATTTGATGTTCTAGACTGCTGTCATTGACCATGAAAACTAGGTTCATCTGAAGTATTCAAATTCAAATTGTCAACTAAGCTCTTTAGATTGTGGGTTCTAGATACACCCTGATACTTTTAGGTTTGATAGTCTGATGTTCAAAGTTGTATGCCTTTTGCAGTTGTGTGGCGGCAAATCTACTGAGGGAATATTTGTTGGAGCATTCTTGTCTATGTCATCAACTGCAGTGGTAAATCTCTTTGCATGGACTTTCAGTTCAGTTCACATGCTATCTACGTGTATCTTCAATATGTGAAACTTTATTTATCATGGATGCACATCAAATAATGAACTTAATATGGCAGAAGCATTTATGTGAATGTATCATACTTTGAAATTTGTTGTTATTTTGGACTGGATAATGGATGTATTGCTTTCTACGCATGTATGTGAAAATGTAAAGCCTATCAAATAATGAACTTGAGTGGGCAGAATTGTTTGTGAACTTTATCATATCATACTTTAATTTTGCTGGTATTTTGGACTGGATAATGGATGCAATCCTCAACTATTTTAGGAATGGAAGACAAATAATAAATCAATCCTGTACTCATCTTGTGAAACTTCTTATCTTAGGTCATGAGCTATATTACTTTTGCTGTTATAATTATATTTTTATTTTCTGTAGGTTTTGAAATTCTTAATGGAAAGAAATAGTATCAATGCCCTTCATGGTCAGGTTACCATTGGTATCCTCATTCTACAGGTGTGTTATTTTCTCATCACATTCGTACAACAGCCAGTGCTCAGTTACTTCTATCAGTTATTTAAACAACCAGTTAAACCCAATTTGTTTTATTTCTGTTACTTCTTCTCCCTATTGAATCTGACTATCATGTCTTAACAGGATTGTGCAGTGGGCATGCTCTTTGCACTGCTTCCAATTCTTGGTGGTACATCTGGTGTTCTTCAGGGGGTGATATCGATGACTAAATCGTAAGACTAAGCTCTGCTCCTTTCATATGCATTGAATGGAAATTACGATTGTGTAATTCTGCTGTGTACCCAATGTCTTTGCGGTTCTAGAAAACTGATAGCTTCTTAGTTTCTCTTTTATCTGGAATTCTGGATATGCATAACCATGTGTGAACTTATTCCAGGTTGGTGGTGTTGCTGTCATTTTTGGCCATTCTGGCTATAATATCCCGTACTTGTGTTCCATGGTTCCTCAAGCTAATGATAAGCCTCTCATCACAGGTAAGAGTAGATCATATGCTCCTTGTGCTATATCTTGTGGTGACCCAATGTCTTACTGGATGTTGTTTGTGCAGACTAATGAACTTTATCAATTGGCTGCTGTAGCGTTCTGCTTACTTGTTGCATGGGTTTGCCTCCTTTCCTTAAATTACACTTGACATCCATAGTCTATACCGAATCCCACTGCCTTAGAATTTAAGCATCAACAACATAGACCTTCACTGATTTGTGCATACATGCATGTATATGATATGGATTCTTGGTGTCATTTCAGTGTAGCGATAAGCTGGGTCTAAGCCTTGAACTGGGATCCTTTGCTGCTGGAGTGATGATATCAACTACTGACCTTGGCCAACATACCCTTGAACAAGTAAGATTGTTATTCAATTGAATTGAAATCAGTCTGTCTCACACTTGTCTTCCCCCACTTTGAGTAATTTGTAAAATATGGCTTATGAACTCTCAATATTCTTTTCTGAAATTTTGTTTTAACTTTATATAATATGTGGCTTATCATTCATGTATTTTTATTAATATTTGCCGTTAACTCTTTAGGTTGAGCCGATCCGCAATTTCTTTGCTGCACTTTTTCTCGCCAGCATTGGGATGTTAATACATGTTCATTTCCTTTGGAATCACGTTGATATCTTACTGGCGTCTGTTTTACTAGTGATCGTAATAAAAACTATAGTTGTTGCGGCTGTTGTCAAGGGATTTCGATACAACAACAAGACCTCCCTTCTTGTAAGGCTTTCTCTGAACGAACAGTACATTCTTATTTGGATTTAATTGTCATTCATTGATAGAGGGGATCTTAAGTTATTCCCTATGTGTAGGTTGGTATGTCTCTTGCCCAAATTGGAGAGTTCGCTTTTGTTCTTCTGAGTCGTGCTTCTAATCTTCATCTAGTTGAGGTAATCTTAAAATTTTTGCTGAAAGAGTCATAACCTTAAAGGTTGATTGCAAGTTTGCTTTATTGATGTCGTGTTGCATTGTCTCCTATTATGCAACTGAAATACTCGTCACTTTTTTCAGGGAAAATTGTATCTGCTACTGCTTGGCACAACTGCTTTGAGTCTGGTATGTCAGTTTATAGCATGTTGTTTTTTCTGCAATCCTAACCTAACTTACCTTAAGTTAATCAGAGATTAACCCCTAACCTAACCTAACTCCAACTCCATACCTGTTCCCAAGCAAAGTGACCCACTTGTTTGGGATTCGAACCTTTGGCCTCAACGATGTGAGAGGGCTCACTTGACCACCAGGCTAACTCCAGTGGGCTCCTGTCCTTAGTTACATTCATTCTCTACTGTTAGTAAAGTATTATGAACCGAGTCAGGTTCGTCTTTAGCTTTGGAGCTTTTATGCTCACACAGAAGCTTGTGCAGGTGACTACTCCATTGCTTTTCAAGCTGATTCCCGCCGTTGTACATCTTGGAGTGCTATTGCGGTGGTTTGCTCCCGAAGGTTCAATTGAGGTAATCATATGTGATTATTATAAGACAAAATTGCTCGATCCTTGTCATAGTAGGTGTTTATATTGAATACATATATGATTTCTGCTCCTCCCAGATTGGTTTTAAAGGAGACACGCTACGCGTGGACAGTGTGAAGCGCATTGCACTGATAGTACAAGGTTCTCATGATTCATGATATTAAATAAACAACATGAATCAGTAACAATGCAATTTCAGCATTTCACCTGACGGGCCGTTCTTATACTCTCTCTGGAGGACAGGTGCTCAGAAGCGCAAAGGAGGTTGACTCAGTTGGAAACATTTTTGTAAAGCTCTCTCTTCGTTTGTTGTCTGCGCGGTAATCGCCATAGCTAACCAAGACCCAGATATGGCCTTCACAGTAAATATATGCCAAAAACTTGAATACAAATTTTGATTCACTCTTCTTTTTTGTGTGTAAAATAGTGTCCATTTTGTATCATAGTTACATTCTTTTTTTACTTCCTAATAATCTTGATGAATATTGTCCACTTTCTTTCCCTACATTAAACACGTTTTTGTTTTTTATGTGAGTTTATCGGTTCCTTAATCTGAAGGATAAATTTTATATCGTCACGGATGATTCAACTTCTCCCTTACAGCTTTGCCTAATAATTATAAGATGCTCTATTTCAAAGTCAACATCAGGCAAAAGTGGAGCAAGTTGTGCCCACCAAGAGGTCCCCAATCATAATAAAGATGAGCACCAGAAGTAGCTATGCTATCACAAATCACAATCTTCAAGGCCACACATTTTTTGTGTGGACACTAACACAAACACAAGCTTCTTATTTACTGGTGTTCGAATTCTGGTGGGTTATCTGATTAGATCAGGAATTATCGATAAAACTTGTTTTTTTTAAAATCTATTTTGATAAGACCTACCCCAGATCGAATCAGGCACCCGAAACAGAAATAAAAAAGATATTAAATTAAACTAATTTGTGAACAAAATGACCAATTCCTCCAACAGAGAAGCCGTCAGAGGAAGAGACAAGAAAAACAATAAAGAAGCTGGAACTGAAAAGGACTGATACACAATGGAAAATTACACATTGTTTGCATTATAAAAATGAATGAAGTTTCTAGGTCTGATAGAAACAAAGTACCTTCCTCCACAAGTCACATGTCTGAACAACATATTGGATCTATCCTTGTCGGATCCAACGTCACTGTAACCCCAAAAGGGTCTGAAAAATGTGACCCATATGTCAACATTTATCCTTCTTACTCGTTATTTTCCCGGGAAAATTGAGATGCCAGAAAATTACAGAGAAAGAGGTTTTGTGTTCGATCTTCATCCTTTCATTTCCTTATCTTTATATGGTATCTGTCTGATTATTCAAGAAAATGCAATCACATGAGTTTTGTCTAATATGTGCTCTACATGTCCTTAACTGGGGATCCAAAAATATATTCCAAATCCAAAGTTCTGGGCCCACATAAAGAAGAAAAAAAACATATGCAAAATAAATAATCTCCTCGAGTCTCACATCGATGAGATGGGATCATATCAAAACTCAACCAGACTCTGATACCATATAATATAGAAGAAAGTGGATAGGTTAGGTATTGAATCACTGGTGATGATTTTTGAGTACCTATGAAAGTGATGATGATTAAGATTCCACTGATCTTTCTTTTCCACAAATGATTATCATAAAGAGAAAAAGAGTTAAGGAACTGACATGAACAATCCCCAGAAGACATGTTTATTCTGAATCTTACCAAAACAGGGCTGATTTCAACAATAACATGTCAATTCACTCAAGAGGTACCATGAATATTTTGTATCTACATACATATTTATATATAGGATTAGCTCGAGATCGAGTCAGATGACACTAATTGGCCCGATGAGGAGAGGCCTAGGAGGAGTTTCATCCTTCTCCACGTTCCTAGGGGCAGCGAGCTTGAGCTCTAGATCATGAGATATATCTGGGGAAGAAGCAGTTTGTGTTTGTGCTCCAACTGGATGCTTCAGCTCGGCTTCACTGATCACACATAGCCAAGAAGGCATGAAAGGATGAAGCTCAGGTTCTTGTTCGGGATCTTGATGATCTGACCTGGGTTGATCTTGCTTGAAGCTATTAAGGTCCAGAACCTCCCGGCTTGAGCTCTTTGTGTTGAGATACTGAGTCAGGATTGGGTCTCTGTGCTTTGATTCAGACCTGTTCTTGCTCTCAACCTGTCATGTTCAAAACTCAAATCAGCTTACATTACCATTACTATGTCTTATGTAAATGTCAGGACCAAAACGAGTATGAACATACCAAATCAAAGAGGCTTGAGCCTCTCTTCTT
>JAYMSW010005009.1:0-10436 GCA_036897725.1 Erodium texanum | reverse complement strand
CCCCCCCCCCCCCTAAATTCCAGTGCATATATGAAAGTCTAGTCATACAAATGACACCTATAAATAACATATTTTTCCATGCCTAAATCCAAGCGTTTGATCGAGACCCACCTCACTCCTTGAATGCCCTTCGTTTCTTCTTCAGGTGAACCGAAGATTGGACCTCAAATTTGGATCCAAATCCAAACCCAGAAGCTGTAGCTCCACGGAGATCAGTGTCTGGAGCCGAAGAAGGTGGAGGACGTGATTTGTAAAATGATTGGCCCATTTTGCTCTCAAAACTAATCTGGTTAATCCATCATTATGTTAACCTCTCTTTTACTCAGTATTGACGTAGCGCCAGACTGTACTGTACATGCAAGTAACCATAGTGTTTTGAAACAAGTTTGATTTTGTGATATCATATCACCATGGCTAAGTAGAAAAGTTATAAACTTAATAGAATACATGGATGAAGCTAAAAGATGAAAATGGTGTCAGAGAACACGTGAAAGTATAGAGGCCCATCTTTGTAAACTCCACTCTGAGTTGTTTTGGTGTTATTGTTATCCACAATTCTCAACTTGTCAGATCAATAAAAATATCTTTGGCTCTTGCTTTTGTCTAGTGATATCAAATTGCATATACAGTTTTGTTAAAGATGAGCCCAAGCCATGACGTGCCCTTTGCTTCAGCCTTTCAAAACATTTACCCTTGTTTTTTTTTTATCAGACATTTACTCTTTCGGGCGGGCTACCTTAAGCTATATCAGAATATCTCTATGCGATGTAGTATTTAAATGACGCATCGTCCAAAGGAAAAACAAAACGATATAGTTGGAGTGTATCATCCCAATTACTTTTAGACGACACCATTTAAATATTACGTCGTTCAATTACTTTTAGACTATGTCAAGTAAACCTTGCGTTGCTTAAGAGTAACTTAGACGACGCCAGGAAACACTGCGTCTCTTGAGAGTAGTTAGGGCGACGCAACATTTAAATGTCACGCCGCCAAAGACACATGGTTGGTGGTTGGAGGCTCACCAGCTTAACTTCGAACTTTCAAATGGAGAACTCATTTCTTTACAATTTCTTAAGAAATTTGAACTTCCCTCTACCACTATTAAGATTTTGATCTCCATCATCACTACATACTCTTAATACTTCAAATGTATGATTTTGTTCATTGCTAGATGACTTTTCGGTTGAAAATGTGTTAGATTTAGTTTTTTTTTTGGTATATTATGTATACAAAGTTTTTAATTAGTTCTAGTTTTTTATTAGTTAGTGTATATATAATAGAGACAATTAGGTGAATGGTCGGATCATATATTTATAATTTCTTATTATTATTGATTATTATACTATTGATTAATTGGACAAACTCAAGGCTGGTTTTCGGTATATTATGTATACAATGTTTTTAATTAGTTCTAGTTTTTGACAAGTTAGTGTTCAAGGCTAGTTACATCAAGCTTGCCTTGATATCATAATTATAATTGAAATCATCTTGAGGAAACTTGGTTGGGGTATCAATCCCATGAAGTGGATCATGCTCATAACAACACGGGTCAAGAGCATCTACAAAAATATAATAAAAGATCACAAAAGCGGAAGGAGAACTAGTAAATGCATCATATGCTCTATGCTTAATGTCAACTTTAAAAATCAATGGAATAGGTTGAACATAAAGAGTAGATTTACTAGAATCTAAAAATGAATCTCCCACACTATTTCGACATCATACACGATATCTAGCAATATGAAATCAATGAGAGATTCACATATAACCCCTCTCTTGAGAGCATCTTCTATAGTACCCCTAGGGTATCTAAAAGATTCATCAAACAACTCTATGGATACCACAGGAAGATTAGACACAACAAGAGCTTGTGAACTACTACCTACAACTATACAATCTTCATTTACATCTAAAAAATTCAAAGCATTTAAACTACACGGAGAAGGTGTAGAAATCATACCTGAGGAACTGATACATGATACCTCACATTCCGATTCCCCTCCTCTATGACCTCATCTCTCTGATTCCCCTCTTCTACGGCCTCATCTCTTTGATACCGAGTCGTCTCTCCAACTGCCGAAGCTTTTTGCCCACCTCGTCCTCTTTGGCTTCCTCTCATGGTAAGTCCTCCGCACCCACTTCTCCAGCGAGTTATCTCCAACCGGCTTGTTCTCTTCATGCTTCAAATTTTGTGTATTTCGGATTTTACTAATTAGAGTTAGTATTTAGGTTTTTCTAATTAGGGTTAGTATTTAGGGTTTTGCTAATTAAGGTTAGTATTTTAGGTTTTGCTAATTTGGTGATTAAAATTGGAGTTAGTGTTTTGCTAATTTAAGGTTAATCGGGTATGTTGGTGATGATTTTTGTGAGTGGAAACCATGGAGACTATAATACGGAGATTTTGATTATCACTGAGAATTTGTTTACATATAAATCCGATAGTTTTTATGACATTTTGTGAGGGGAAACAATATGATTTGAGATTTGAATGTGAAATGAATGGATGTGATTTTTATGATTTGTTATTAAGAAATAGGGCTTGAGTCCGATACTTTTTTGAGTTTGTTTTGATGAACGTCATGCTTTATTTTGATTTTGATGTAAATTTGAACTTTTACACAATGTTAGAAGCATGTTTGGGGAATTTGTGAAATTTGAATTTGAATAATTTTGGGGAATAGTTTGGGGAAATGTGAAAATCAATTGATGGTTTTTGTGGTTGTGGAGAGAATGGAAGATGAAATTATGTTGATTTTTGTGGTTATGGAGAGAACGGAAGATAAAATTCTGTTGATTTTTGTGGTTATGGAGAGAACGAAAGATGAAATTGTGTTGATTTTTGTGGTTATGGACAAAATGGAAGATGAAATCGTATTGTAGCGTAATTATGGACAGAATGACAGATGAAATTGGTGATGAGTTTATATGAACGTATTTTGTCGTGCATATATATGAAATTGGTAATGAAATTGTTTTATATACTAAAATTAGTGATGATTCTTGCTTGAACGTATATTCGGATTTAATTAGCATTTTGAATATTGTTTTAAATATTTTTGCTCTTTTTTTTTATATATTACTTGTACTTTTTTTCCTCATGTTTATTAGATGGCCAAGCAAGAGCAAGACCTCGAGTTGATGCAGTTCTTCGAGTGCATGAGGCTCACCCTTTGGAACCGGGTACCAACCTGGAATAGCCACTCCTCATCTAGGGGATTGGTTGTTCCAACGTCCATTCCCGAATCTATGGATGAGTATGTCCCCATCCGAGACAACCCAGTTGAGGAGGCGAAGCATAAGAGGGCATTTTGCAGATGAAAGCCAGGTTACGCCTCCTAAATGGCCCAAACGCCCAACTGACTTGGGATGCTGTTAGATCCCTATTTCACTACTCGGAAATGAAGTTGGGACATGTTGTAAAGGACCTCGGGTCTGTAGTACGTGCGCACGTCCCGATGTTGGCCCCATATTTCGGTACGATGACAGAAGTTCACCGAAGTTGGGAATTATGAATGTAGAATATCTATGACATCAATTACGAGTCATATGCTCTCTATAAGTGGATTCACGAGAAGGCGGTGTATATCTAGCGGTGATGGAAGGGCCAAATTCACAGGTGAATCAAGGATTGGGTGGAGAAATACGGAGAGCCTATCCCCATCCCTCAAGAGTTTTTCCACCGTCCTGACGAGTGGACGTGGCTACGCGAACACTTCCAAACCAAGAAGTTCAAGGTAAGTCAATGATTCACTATTTAAGTAATGTTATTAAAGTTTATAACTTATTAACATCGGTTTTGTTCTTGCAGGACAAAAGCGATGCTATAATGGAGCATCAGGCGGTGAAGATAGACCACAAGATGGGGAGTAAGTCGTTGAAGAACTTGCCAACGAATTTTGGGCCCGGAACCACCCCACACTGAGACATGCTACGTACCTTTATGTGTATCGCGATGCGGCGGAACAAAAAGCGAAACGGGTAAATTTTTCAATCACTTCACATGTTTGGTTTCTTTTTATCGATTTTACATGCAATTAGTAACACTTTGTATTTTCAACATAAATTAAAGGCCGCCCTGGAAAACCAAACAAGTATTTTCTTGCCTGACCCACCCCTGCGCCCATACGATCGGATTCCTGAAGAGTGGATAACGATATAGACGCTGGATGACGAGGCCGAGTTCCAAATCTTTGAGGCAGTTGTTGGCGAGCGGGACAGAAGAAGAAGAAGACTGACATGACGAATCTTCCTCCCAACCAGGGTTTAGTTAGGAGGCATTCGATACTTAGTTGGTCACGAAGATGGTCGAAGTGAGAGGAAGTTGGCGGAGGCTTATGAAGAGAAGGTACAAGCCATGCAACGAGAGATTGAGGCTGGACAACATGCTATGCAACAGGAAAATGAGGCCATGCGACATGCCATGCAGCAGGAGAACAGAGATACGATGGTCAACCTGCATGTTGACATTAGGAGAGGATGTGTAGGTTCTTAACTTGTCGTAGCCTGATTTCGGTCTCAATACTTCAAAGACGTTCATAGTTTTGGACATATTTATTGGTTTGGATACTTTTGGACACATTTGCTGATATAATTTGGGGACTTTTGGATACATTTTTTTTTTATACACATAAATTTGTTATTTATAAATACTTTTGGATTGTAACTTTTGCTTGGGCGACGCAATCTAATGTTGCATCGCCAAGTTGTCCATGTAGCTTACACGACGCAATACTAAGCTGCGTCGCTGTGGATGATCGCTTAGACGATGCGTTTTCTACATCATTTAAGCTGGTAGCTCAGGTGACACGACCTTACATCGTCTAAGCAAATCAGCCACGACGACATAGCTTTTGCGTCGTCTTAGCTAGCTTAGGCGACAGAACTTATATTCAGCACCGCATAGATTCTCTACGTCGTGTAAGAGGAGGCTGAACGACGTAGGATTCCTCCTCGCGTCGTCCAAGGTCTTAGACAACAACACTTAGGCCACACATGTTGTGTTGTCCTACCTCTTGTGCAACACAATTGAGGTCTTGAGTGACACAACGTCTGCACCGCCCAAAAGATGTCTTGTACTAGCAATATTCACTTTGGAGTTTATTTAACACATGGTTAGGAGTTGGCGCCTCTAAAACATTAATTGTATTAAAACATTCTTAAAGCCTTTTCATCTCTGTGTGATTTTATCCCAACTAATTCTTATGTGATTTTAATCATTTAAGTTTCTCTAAGTATTGGATTCCAACTATGATATTTATTTGGTGAAAAGTTAGAATAAGATTAGTAATATATGAAAATTACCATTAAAAATAAATTCAATCTTTAGGGTTTAAAAGACGATTCACCCAAATTAGAGGAAGGGTATACTTGTATTAAATCTGCAGATATTTCTAAAACCCTAAAAAAACCCATAGAGGAGAAAATATCTTATTAGGGCTTAGCTACTCAACCCATATCTTGTATATAAATAAACCTTCCTTATCACACACTCCTTCGTATTCTCTTCTTCTTCCCCGAAACCTTATCCTCAAGCTAAAAAATGGCTGGTTTAGCTACTCCCTCCTCCTGCCTCGCACTCCCAGCCCTATCACCCAGAACCCAATTCCTCTGCAGCCCATCACCAGCCTCTGTTTCTCTCTTCTCTGTCAAATTCAGCGTCAAGCCCCTCAGAACCTCCTCCGACAAGCTCTCTGGGAGGTTCGTCCGGCACGTCGCCGTTTCCTCCGAGCTCGACCAAGATGACTTCTTGGGCGACGGGGAAGAGAAGAGCTTCTCTCCCGACCTCAAGCTCTTTGTTGGTAACCTTCCCTTCTCAGTCGACAGTGCCCAGCTCGCTGGCTTGTTCGAAGGAGCTGGGAACGTGGAGATGGTTGAGGTGCTCTACTCCATTTCCGCTTCTGAGTGATTATTTTCCGATTTATGGGTGGTTTTTTTTGCTGTTAGCTTTGATGGGTTTATGTGGTATCTGGGTTTAAGAGTTGTTTGATGAGGACCAAAGTATTTCATCTCTAACCTTATACTGTATGGTTGTTTTGTTAGGTTATATATGACAAGGAAACTGGACGAAGCAGGGGATTTGGGTTTGTGACCATGTCTTCCACTGAGGAAGTTGAAGCTGCTGAGCAGCAGTTCAATGGCTATGTAAGTCTTGAGTCTCTAAACTTCACTCGGGATATGCTATACCTTTTCACATGCCATAATTGTAGTCACTGGTTGTACTGATGATTGAGTTAAAAGTTTAACTTTTATGTTTCTGTTTTTGGTTGAGAACATTATGCTTTGTCCTGTCATTCAACTTCTGAATTTTACATATCCGAAAAAGAGACTGAGTTTGAGGTTTACTTGTGTTTCTCGAAGCTATCTATCTTTGCATTAACACAAGCGGCTCATACCTTAAGAATCATTAGTTGCAAACTTACTACTTGTGGTTATGTGGTGTGTCTTTGAGCCTTAGGCTGACTTGATTGAGCTGTATTTTATGGAATTTGCAGGAAATTGACGGAAGAGCCATAAGGGTAAATTCTGGTCCTCCTCCAACGAGGAGGGAATCCAACTTTAGCAGAGAACCCAGAGGTTATGATTCCTTCAACAGAGGACCAAGAGGTGGCGGTGGTGGAGGTGGGGGTCGTTCTGATTCTCCCAACAAAGTACATGTGAGCAATTTGGCTTGGGGTGTGGATGATGCTGCCCTTGAAGCTGTCTTTAGTGAGCAAGGAAATGTAATTGACGCCAAGGTCATTTTTGACCGTGACACCGGTAGATCAAGGGGTTTTGGATTTGTCACTTACAGCTCTGCTGCTGAAGTCAACAGTGCCATTGAAACCTTGAATGGTTATGTAAGTGTCTCATTACCATATATCTTTTGATTTCTAGGGTCAATTTACTTTTTTCCTGCTATATTTTGGTGTGATATTTATGCACAACTCATACTTTCATTTGTGATTGATTATTAGTTAATCCAACAAGTGTATCCGTGTTGCACAAACATACGGACCATGTCTTGAAAATTCTCTTGCTAACTACATTTATTTTTATAAATTTGTATGTTCAGGACATAGATGGGAGGCAAATCCAAGTGTCACCGGCAGAGAATAGGCCTAGGCGTTCATTCTAAGCTCTGGATTCTTTTACGCCCTTCTCACGATCAAGGAGTTGCTCCTCATCAGAAATTTGCCTGACCAGAACTCGGGAGTGTTCTAAATCTGACAAATTAATGAATTTGAGCTGATGAAGTGGGTTGCAATTTTTGAACGAAGTAACGTTTACTTTTGCAGTCTGTAGTAGGAATTGTCTTGTGCTAATGAACTCATCATGTCATATAGTTCAAGCTCTAAATAGAGCCATGATTCATACAACGAAAGTTTGTGATTGTGGATCTACTCTATTGCTTTTAGATTTATTATCATTTAAGTTTAGATTGAGAGCATGGTAATCTTCACAAAAAAAATGAACACTTGCCTGTATCAGTACCTGCTAAATGCATATATATTTGTTCTATACAATTGAGGTGAAAAAAAAATGTATGTATTTCAAAAAAAAAACACAAGGGAATCAATCAAGTATTGTCCTCGCTAGACTTAAAGTTGTCAAGGATATCCAAAAATGTATATATTTCAAAAAACAAACAAGAGAATTAAGTATCACTTTCCACTAACGTTAAACTTGTCCAGATATCCAAAACACTGTTAAGTGTCACTCCAAACAGAACCTTAAATCGATTCCTTTATTCTTGGGCTACTCGACGCATCTTCATCTCCATTTGTCTTTTTTATTCTTCTTCCTATTCTAGCGTGAGCTTCAAACTTGAACACAAAATCATTCTCTTGGAGATTAAAATAATCCGTATATTCTGACTTTTGGGTTTGAATATTTTCTTTTTGCAAGTGCTTCATGTCATTTTCTCATGATTGTGGTTTCTGGAAATTTTTGTTGATCACGAGCTTGGAGTTGAGGCACAAAACACATTCCAAATTTTTTTTTTTCAATCTTCCTAATTTCATGTCACTCATTTATAAGTCGGGGGAAGCTTTACATATTTCCAGTGAAGCTAAGATCAAAGAACATAGATTTTCACAAAGCATGGTATGATTTGGTCCTTTGTGAAGGTCCTGGGACTGCGAGCACGTCAGCGGTCGTGAGGCCACTGGGTTCGGCTCTACTGCCTTCTTATTCTTCCCTATCTTGCCACACAAACACACGAGCACTTGTAGAAACTGAACTAATTCTAAGATAAACTGAGTGAAGTAAAATTCTGCATGCTTTATTTCATAAACCTATTCCTTTATATATAAGCATGAGGAGTGGTAATTAGGAAAGCTATTAAAGAGACAATCTTCCTAATACATGCAAGAAAGGAAACATAATTTGAGATATTATTCGGCTGAATCCTCTTTATCTACTTTCTTCTTTTCTCCGATCTTCCTTCTCTAATACACCATCAGGTTGGTGGGCTTTGGTTGTAAGGCCTGTGGGTTAGTTGGCCCAAGTCTCGGGGCTCTAACATCTCTGCCCCTACGAAAACACACTCGACCTCGTGTGTGAATGTCGGATGATTAGTGACGATCTCCTCTACTAAGACCCATGAAGCTTCGGCTGGGGAACGTCCCTCCCAATGAATGAGGACCCCGCGGACTCCGCGCACACCCGGGAATCCAAAATGGCTCGAGGAACTATTGGGGCGACATCGCGAGGGCTGGTGGCAACTGTGGGTGTATCAAGGCCGTGGTGCCATGATACCTCTTCAAGCAAGAGACATGGAAAACAGGGTGCACCCACGAGGAATGGGGAAGTGTGATTCGGTATGCGACCTCGCGGATGCGTGCTTCATCTGGGAATGGGACATAGAATCGCGGGGATAGTTTCTTGTGTCGGTTCGACACAATGCTCCGCTGATGAAACGGTTGGAGACAAAGGAGCACCAAGTCCCCAACAACAAATTCCACCGCACGGTGGGATCGATCATAGGCAGCCTTTATGACCTGTTGGGCATGCAAGAGAGTGGTACATAATTCCTTAAGCATTTGATCCCTGTTCTGCAATTCTTGATCCACTTCTTCCATCGCCGAGGAACCGGCAATATATGTGTGAAGCCGAGGAAGGTGGCGACCATAAACCACAGCAAAAGGAGACGTTTTCAATGTTGAGTGGAAGCTAGTGTTGTAGATGAACTCCGCCCAAGCTAACCAATTAACCCATTTGTGAGGATGACCATATGTGAAGCAACACAAGTATGCTTGAAGGGTTCTATTAATGACCTCGGACTGGCCATCGCTCTGCGGGTGATATGCAGAGCTAAAGTTCAATTGGGTCCCACTCAAACGGAACAACTCTTTCTAAAACACACTGGTAAAAGCCACGTCTCGGTCATTGACTATGGACTTCGGAATCCCATGCAAGCGCACCACCTGATCAAAGAAAACACGGGCCATTAAAATAGCGGAATATGGATGAGACATGGGTATAAAATGAGCATACTTGGAGAAGCGGTCTACTACGAGCAAGATGATGGTCTTGCCACAAGAGTTGGGTAAGGCATTGATAAAATCCATTGAAACATCCGCCCAAACTTGCGTCGGTACCGGTAAGGGTTGCAACATGCCTGCAGGTTGGAGATGTTCTGGCTTTATGCGTTGACACACCTCGCAGGTCCGAACCAGGTCGCGTACGGAGCCCTTCATTCCTTGCCAAAAAAAAAAATCCTTCATCACCCGCTGCAAGGTATTTTGGTACCCCTCATGGTGCTGGGAATGGACTGCTGGAATAATAGCTTGTACTATAGAAGAAGATGAGTTCAAGAAGACTCTGTTGCGAAAAAAAAACTCCACCCATCTTCGACTTTCCATTCAACTGCGATTTTTCCTGCCATTATCTTTCTACAAAGGTCCTGTAATTCTTGTGAGCCTTCCACCTCCTCACGCATTGACTTAAACAAGTCAAGTTGAGGCATGCAGATAGAGGTGAGAACCCTAACATCCTCATATCTACACGAAAGGGCATCCGCAACACTATTTTCTCATCCCGGCCTGTACACAACCATAAAGTCAAATTCAAGTAACTTACTTAACCAACGTTGTTGAGGGGAGGTAGAGATGTGTTGATCCAGCAAGTACTTCAAGCTATAGTGGTCAGTACGGATGAGAAAACGACACCCCCATAAGTATGCTCACCAATGGCGCACGACTTTGGCCAAGCCTATGAGCTCCTTGTCGTAGGCCACGAGTTTGTAGTGATGTTTTGCAAAGGGGCGGCTGGAAATAAGCTTCTAGGAATAAGTTTTATAGAGCGGTTTTTGAACTGTTTTTCACACAAATATTCAACCACCGAAAAGGAGTTTTCGGCTACAGAGGAGGAGGCCGATCCTAGCAGGTTGTCCTCTCCGCGCTTCGATCAAGGTTCGTTAGTATGGATACCGGTAGAGAGCGGATCCCTTCGGA
>JAYMSW010005008.1:0-10437 GCA_036897725.1 Erodium texanum | reverse complement strand
GGTGTCATGGGTATCAACTCACAGTAATCACTAGTGGTGTCTTCTTACATAATAAGCCAACCCCCTTTGTGCTTAACTGTGATAGCTCTGTTATCATAATCAAGAAGTATGGGAGTGACTATCCTAAGCCAGTCCACTCCCAATACCATGTCATTTTCACCCGAGGCCATTACCAGAAAATACCATGTGAACCATTGGCCCTTAATTTGCCAATGGAGTTCACGTAAGGTGTTGCAAATCTACCTAACTCCATTGCCCATTTTAACCAATACAGTAGGTCTAGGTTGAAGTTGTAACCCAAGGTTTTAACAGTTTTGACATCCAGGAAAGACTTAGTAGCACCAGGGTCAAGTAAGAGGGATATAGGCTTACCCATTGCCATTGCAGAGACTATGATTGAAGCATCAAGACCAGACTCATTCACAGTGAACAAGTGCTTCAGGTAGTAAGGGAATGCCGTGATCATGTTGCCTTTTAGAGGGGAAGAGAAGAAGGTGTAGAGAATACATCACCAAACTCTTGTACTACAGATTCCAAGTTAGGGGCTTGAGTCTGATTTCCTGAATGAGTGTCTGCTAACAGAAAAAGCTGGCCCAAGTATAATCACTGCCTTTCTTCAATTCATTGAGAACCTATGTCATAGGTATCAGCTCACATTGATCTTTGGTGGTGTCTTCCTGGATAATAAGCCAACCCCCTTTGTGCTTAACTGTGATAGCTCTGTTATCATAATCAAGAAGTATGGGAGTGACTGTCCTAAGCCAGTCCACTCCCAGTACCATGTCATAGTCAACCAAGGCCATTACTAGAAAATGCCATGTGAACCATTGGGCCTTAATTTTTCACTGGATTTTACATAAGTTTTTGCAAACCTGCCCAATTCCATTACCCATTTTAACCAATACAGTAGGTCCAGGTTGAAGTTGTAGCCCAAGGTTTTAGCAGTTTTGACATCCAGGAAGGACTTAGTAGCACTAGGGTCAAGTAAGAGGGATATAGGCTTACCTATTTCCATTATAGAGACTCTGATTGAAGCATCAAGACCAGACTCGTTCACAGTGAACAAGTGTTCTACTCTCATATTGCAGAGGTTAAATTCATCCATTATCTCTTCTGTTTCAGTGACCTTCTTTGCCAATTCTAAGTCCCCTGAAGCCAAACCTTCATGACCCTCCACAATTGCATTTGAGGAGATCATGTAAAGTTTGTTCTTATTAGGACATACATGATCCTTAGAGTACTTGGCAGGGCAAGTGAAACGAAGCCCTCTCTTTGTTTTTTCCTCAATTGTCATTGGGTGGATTTTTGTAAATTCGGACTGTGATGGGTGAGTGTTGGTTGGTTTGGTTTGTGTTTGTGTTTGTGTAAGTGGTGGGTTGTTGTGATAAGGTTGATTTCTATGTTTGAAATATGGTGTGATATATTGTTGGGGGTAAATGTTTGTTGGTATTGAAGAAGTCTAAATTTTTCATGTCTAGCAATGTACATTACATGGGGTAATGATCTAGGACTTAATAGTTGCACTCCAACTCTGATCTGTGGTTTTAAGCCCCCAATAAAGTTGGACACAAAGTATTCTTCATTGAGGTGTGGAAGCTTGTTCAACATCATCACCTTCAATTCCCCAAACTGCAATTCATACTCTAGTAAAGAGTCTTTCTGCTGCAACTGCTTGAATTCTATTTGTAAGTCCTCATGACAAAACCTCTCAAATTTTCAGACAATGGCATTGTAAAACAAATCCTGAGGAATCAATCTTTTCCCCATACAGAATTCAGCAAACCAAAATTCAGTTGACCCATTAAGATGGAAGGAAGCCAATTTAACTTTGTGGTCATCAGGGATCTCACAATAGCTAAAATAAACTGTGCACTTCCTTATCCATCCTTTGACATCATTGCCATCAAACATAGGAAAATGCATGGGTGGAGTCTTGAAGTGAGGGTGGTAGAGATGGTGGTTTTTGTGGGGAGCATAGTTAGTAGGAAATTGATGGGTTGTGTAATTGAGTGGCGTCTGGGCGTGGGAGGGATGAGGTACTGGTTGTGATTGTGCTTGGGACATATGTGGGTGGGGAAAAAAATTTGGTGAAGGTGGAGTGTGTTGGTGGCCTGGGGAGGGTATTTGGGTACTCATAGGAACATGACCTGATGATACAAATGGAGTTTCTGATGCTAAGTTTCTTACAACATGATTTGAGAACCCTGAGGAGGCTAAGTCGTGTGACCAGTATGGTGTTTCATGGTGAGGTGGAGTGGGAATATTGATGTGTGGTGGGATATCTAGTGGTACAGAGGAAGGTATTTCTGTGAACAAGGAGGAGGTGAAGAAGCTGGAGCCTTACCTTTGCTAGATAGGTCTGGTGGTCGGAAGTGAAGACCCCTATCTTACATCAACAAGGTCATACCTTGGCGGATCTCGTCAAAACCATCAAGCTTGTCAAGCTTTTGTTTCATTCCATCAATATCAGCTTGAGTTTGCTGACCCATTGATCTTAGCTCCTGAATCTCTGCTCGGAGTGAGTCCACTTCTTTTGTCACTGGTGTATCGCACACAACATCATCGCTTGCCATGGTACAGGTCGCTGAATGAAGGCTTTGATACCAATGTTGAGTGTGGAGATCGACACTCAAGTTTCACAACAGAGAACCGGAGAGGAAAGCTTAAAACTTGGATTGGTGAATTTGGTTGGGATTACAGAGGAGGCCCTCTTACCGAGCTGTTTTTCTAAGCTATGCTAGAAAGGAAAATGTAGAAATGGAAATAGAGACAACCAAAATCATACCGAGCCCTAGTGAGCCCTTAACCCTTATATCCTCTATTAAGCCGATGCCAGCTCTTGCCATGATTACAGTGAACAGAGCAGGACCACCACGATGAAGAGATGGTACTGTGCCAACGACTATTACGGTGTCGAATCAGCAGGAGACACGTGGCAGCGAGGAGTGCTAGTGACAAGTTGACGCGTGGCAATTGACTTAAGACGAAACGAAGCGTTTTGATCTTCTCAATTATTTGAATTTTAGGCTTCTCGAATCGGAGGCAATGGTGACAGGCCATGGCAGCCTCGAGAAGCTTCAGCCACCGATCTCTACAACAGTGACAAATTCTTGGAGTTCTTGGGCCGTCAGTTTCAAGATTCGAGTTCAACCGTGGACACAACCGGAGATCCACATGCCCAGGTGCGAGGTTTAACAGTGGAGGTGAGCCAATTCGAGTCTCTTCAGTCACCATGGCTAGAATCGACTCTCTCACCCTCTGGAGTCCACTATTCTCCTATTATGACCAGTTCTGAAGCAAATCTGCACAAGTCAGAACTACGAGCTTGCTCCATATTCTACAATTCCGACAATAACTCACACAGTCTCGTAAGGGGATCCGAAAATGACTTCGAGGAACCTCTGTGCAGGAACGAGATTGCTTCTTCCGGGTTTGACTCATCTCAATAGGAATCGTGAGTGCCATCGCCGACCTTGCCGGAACAAAATATCGTTAACAGATCGTGTGCTTTATATCTTGTTATGCAAAGGCTTGAGGTTACGATGAAGGGCTTGGCTGAATTCAGTCAACTCTATGAAGCATGATGACAAGCACGACGAGAGGAAGCAGAGTTGTTTGCTAGAGATCAGATCTTATGGTACGTCTACGACTTATTTGTTGTTGGCTCGTACAACAATGGTTACGAGTTATTTGGAAGGTCTCACTGACTTGTTCAAAGAAGAGGAGACCCGAAGGAACGGGGAATCAGTGTGGTTGGCGGCGACAACAACCAAAGGAAAGGCCGAAATGTCGGTACTGAGGGACACTTCACCGTCGATGCTTCTTCTAATAGGGAAATCTATTGATACACACTACGCATTCGAAAAAATGTCGGAACTAGTATCAAATGCTTGACATGTATAATGCACACCGGTTCATGAAAGGGCCAGTGGGGAAAATTCAGAGCAAACTAAAGGTATGTTCGAGTTCATTTGGGTTCGATTATTGTGATTTAGTTGGATCATACCTTGGATTTCTTCACTGGCCAACCGGGATTGGCTCTGTGATGCAACAACATGAGTTTTATTGGGTGAGAAAGTGGGTTGAATTCAATGAACTCTGCAAATCACGACGACAAGAACGAGAAGAGCCGGGGTTGAGAGGCACAATTGTGAGGGATTGGCAGAAGATGTTCATGGCTGATCCACCCGATAATGGCTATTGATCACCCCTCAATAGGTTCGAAATGTTGACAAATGAAGCTGGGAAGCCTGAGGAAGTTGTCTCGGTGTTGTCGATCAGAGGAGCTGGTAACATGTTCGAAGCATCCAAACCAATCCCGACGAAGGGATTCAAGAGCCAACAATTGATATCACCATTTCTTGTGAATATACATTTCCAATTCCCAGCTCCTCTGCGCTTTAGAGTTTTGGAGTGGCCAACCAGGAACGACACTCTACTATATACTCATGAGTTCAGAAGGTATTCATGTTGGAATGTACTTGTTGGGTTACACTATACCAGGAGTGCGGGGGAGAATAATGGGTTAAAGATGCACATGGTGATGTCTGGAGTTGGAATTGTGCCTACTCCTACATTGTGGGATGTTCTTAGCAAGCATAGGTCTGGAAGAGTGTTGCTGTGTGTTGCGAAGTTGTTGTTGCAAGTCTTTGAATTGGGTTTCAAGGGTGATGGAGGTAATGTACCAACCATGATTATAATGTGCCAGCTTGGATTGGATGCAGGTGTGATGCATCTTATGGTGAATAATTTAACACTTGCCAAAGCTCATGCTCCAGTGAAATCAAGTCAATGGGGTTTAGCTCACAAAATCTTGAAGCAGTACAATATCAAGGAGCATATTACCATAAGAAGAATACATGTTACTTCTTCTATGGTAGCTTTTACAAGTCCCTCTTATGCTCTTGATCGTCCTTACTACAAGATCAACAAAGTGTTATGGGGTCAAGATGAGGTTGCTTCGGGCTATTGGAGAGGAGGGGTAAGGATTGCTTTCATTGGAATTTATTTTCCTCTACAAACTGAGGGGCCATGTTGGACTAGGTCTTGAGAACCAAGTTCATCCTTGCTGCGGAATTGGAATCATGAGTAAGCAACCTATGGAAGCTTTGAAACTACTTGCTAGCTCACATAGCTTACAATTGGAACTTGGTAACCATTATGACTTGCAGCACAATCAGGGGTTTCAAGCTAGAGGGTTCTTTATTCCCGAAGGAGAGTTCATCTCAGTGGCATTTCCAACCTTGAGGACAAGCTTATTTGAAGAGGAAAGGTTTGTTACGATATGAGAATTCAAATAAAGCAGTAGTGGAAACAACATCGTTGCGAATAAGTGATCTTAAAGGATACGATGTCGTTTCGTTGTCAAAGCCTTCTTCTTACTCCTTGGGTCCTTGCAAGTGGATGAGCTAACAAACTCTGTTAGCCCTTATCGGATGGGGAAATTGGCAAAATGACCTTAAAATAAAAGAAACTTGTCAACTAGCCTTCCCTTCTGAAATCTTTGTTAGCTAACATTCTCATTAAATGAAGTTTCTTATTTTCAGTTTGACCGTCTTATTATTTTATCATTTTTAATTCAATCCCCCTCCCACCATTTCGGCGCGGCTCAGCTTCTTCCTTTTCTTCCTCTTGCCCGAGCTCATTTCCAATTCCAGTTTTGCTCTCTTGACCATTTCGCCTTCTTCTTCCATTGCTTGGTTGAGCTCGATTAATTGTTCCACGTACAGGTTCCCATGAAATTGTACCTAGAAAACTATAAGTGCATGGAAAACCTTAATTTGTAATTTCCGATTTCATGGGAGAAAACGATATAGGTTATTGATTGAAATTTTCAGCAATATATATGTATACACGCAGTTAAGATTATATGGGAATGGTCATGAAGCATATTTGAAACTGGTTTTGTTACATCCGAATCTTCACTTCGCGAATTTCTGGTGTTAGAATCGTATTAACAACTTTCAGTCGAACCTGATCTGGTGAAGACAGTTCACTTGATCGAGGACTAATCTTATTTCCCGATTGACATTGAATTTGTCCCTATCGAGGTTTACAGAGATGTCCCTTTTAATTAGAGGTTACAGTGTAAAAGAAAGGGTAAAAGAAGCAAAAACTAAACTAAATCAACCTTGTCGACACTTTATGATGTAGAAGGAGGAGGAGGTTAACATTGTGGCTTAGGGGTGCAGAGACCTCTTTATCTTCGTTTGTTCCTCTTTCAGAACCCACATGTCGCTGTTTAAGAAATCCAGTTGAGTAAGAATGATCTCATCATCTATCTTGACCAACTCCATAAGTCCACGAAATTTGTCCTTGATCGATTGGAATTGACGATAAGGCTTGGACGCTTTCGACAGCCTCCTAGCACTAGAGATTGGCCCTCTTCCTCCTCCTCCTCCTCTTCCTCTCCCTCTTCCTCTTCCTCCTCCTCCTCTTCTGGGGGTCTCTCTTCCCTGTGACGACGACGACCCTCATCCACTACTACATGTCGTCACCCTCCCCCCCTCCCATTACATGCTCCTTATGGAAACCATTGTTGCTGCAAGTGCTCTTTGGTTTGCTTTGGAGGTGAGTTGAGTGTGGCTGAGTGAGTGTGGCATAGAAACACTCCCTAAGCTGATTTAATAATATACTACCAGACCGTAGTAGATGTTTCCACTTCCCAAATGAGACACGAACCATTCCACTTCTTCCCTCTCAATGTTCCAAATCTGGGGATTCTGAACGTATACGTTTCCACTTCCCAACAAGACACGAACCGATGCAAACCAAACAACCGAAAAATTTCTTCTTTGAAAGATAACCCAATCAAGCAACGTATATACCCCGATCGGGATTCAATTTGACCACATGTGACTACCTTTAACAGCAAGGAAAGCAAGACGTGCATTAAAAGGTAAAACAAGAGATGTAAATTAACATGTCGAGATTTAAATTAAACCGATCGAGATTTAAATTAACTCGGTTGAGCATGAAAATATCCCGATCATGATTTATGATTGGATGGATTGTGATATTTATAGAGAGGGCATTAAAAGAAAAACAACATATGATACCCAAAACATATCATTTAATTTCACCATGTCACCAACATATGATACCAAATTGTGAAACAACTAAGAAATCAGAGAAGTGGATGAACATGAAGCTAAATGACATGAAATGACATTAAGATCTTCTTCTTATTCAACGGAATAATGCTCAGAGCGTTCTTGTTCTTTAAGTGGTTGAAGTCCAAATAAGAAAACTGGATGAACATTGCGAGTAGTGTATGATTATAAGGAGAAGCAATATATTTGGCCATTGTGAAGAGCCAAAACAGTTATTAGGAAAATGGATGGAGGGTGCTGGAGAGTATGGTGGCGACGGTGCAATAGATTTGGCCATTATGAAGAGTGCAAACAAAGGAGGTCAAGAACATGCATGAGCATACTGAACCGTCTTTGGTTTGAACTTTAAGAAGAAAAGACAGTTCAATATCTACATGTGACTACACAAGGACGGGCTGGGAAGATTCCCACACAATATTAAAGTTGAAATTAACTCGATCGGGCTGACATTATCCCGACTGATCATAATATTATCCCGATCGATCATGACATTATCCTGAGCTTGAATTCCAGGGTTACTTAACTATGCACGTGACCTACACGTGCATTATTCCAGATCGAGATTATTCTTACAGTTGCACACGCACACTCACGGCTCTTCCGATCAGATCTGATCCTTTCTTCTTCCCTATTTCCACCAGTCCGGTCCTCGATATAAACTATTTCCGACTTCTCGGTTCTAGAATTAGTAGAGGTATAGTGTATGCAGACAACATTAATTTTCCCTGAACCCTATCCCCGACGGTGTCAACTTTCCTTTCCTTTCCTAATCAATAGCTGAGGTCTAGATTCGATTTCATTTATTTTTGTGTTTCTAATTAGGGTTGATTTCAATTTCAATTGAGGGTTCTTCAAATACATAGTAGGTATGACTATAATTAGGAGATAATTATAATGGTTCCTATAATAGCTCCAAGTAATTTGTTGAGTCCAAGGTTGTTGTTGATAGAGTGGTGGTGCCTTGATTTCGGGGAGACTTAAGAGTAGTCTAAACAACATCCTTCTAATTTTGTGTTTCTGTAATTGTGTGTAGGGTGCTTCAAAAGAATCGATAGTGAATTCAATTGCTGGTCGTGTCGTTACTCGAGACATGTGTCACAAAGACAGGAACCGAACCTCAACAATGTATCCAAACAACATTCAAGACTGTTGATGACAATTTTCAATTTACAGTTTTAACTTTCGACGGAAATATGAATGTTTATTTTAATGTTCATTAAGGAAATCTTGGTATTTATTTTGAATGTTTTTTGAGTTGAGGACACATTTTTAACGTCCCAAGCGAGCATGAAACTAGCTCGATCGAGCATAAGATTAACCTGATCGAACATGAAATGAACACAACGGTCTTGCTTGCAATTAACGCAACGCAAAGCGACGCCGTATTCATTAGTTCTGAGCTTTGAGTTGAACGTGATGTTTTTTTCCTCTTCCAATCGAGATTGGGTCCAACTGGAGATGTAGAAGAGAAGAGCTGGAGACGGCCGTGGGAGATGAAGAGTGGTCGGAGAGATGGTTTTGACGACACACGGTTGGAGATAAAGGGGCAGGGGCCGATTTGATGATGTTTTGTGGAGTTGCAGCTTCGGTGCGAACCTTGTTATCCAAAGAAAATCCGGGAAGAAGGTTTCTGGGTTATGGGAATTACAATATAAGCTTCCCAATTTCCTTAATTTCGTGTTGAATTGGATTTTGCCCTAAATTGGATTTTTCCCTAAATCTGTAAGTTGATGTCATTTACAGGTTGGGTTTAGGTGCAAGTATTTTGAGTGGATTGATCCAGAGGTCATTGTACCTGTATCAGAATTGTTTGAGAGAATCCGAAATTTAGAGGATGATTTGAGGAAGGAAGAGAAGACCAAATTGCAGTTATTATAGGAGATAGGTAGGTTGAAGGCTGCTTTGGCATTGCTCCAACTGTAGAATGAAGATGAAGTAGACATGGATATGCAACAGATGAAGAACAATTCAATCAAGTTCAACTGGAAATTCATAAGTATTATTGTAGTTAGTTTTGTTATTTATGTGTATTGTAACATAAGTGAGAATGTAATGTTGCACAAACAATTGTATAAAGGCGGATAATGAAATGAAATGTTTGAAGGGTTTATGTTGTTAATGTGTTAAACTGGACCCAATCGAGCATAAACCAATCCCGATCAAACATAACCGGAACCCGATCGAGCATAATCTGAACCTTGAGCATCAACAATGAAACAATTTTAATATTAACATAATCTAAACTTAACCCTGAACCCTGAGCATCAACAGTGTAACACCATTCAAAAAACAGGACATAACATCATTCAAATTAACATCCACAATATGTCCCCAAAACATATGTCCAAAAATAACATCCAAAATATATCCACAAAAAATTAGCCAAAACATCCATAACACATAATGTCAAAAAATCCACAAAACATTAAAGTAGGTGATCAAAATTGGTGGTTACGTCCACACACATCTTCTTTGGGTACAATGGAATGTGATCGTCGTTCAGATATTCGTAAATGTCCGGGCCTAGCATATCCACCTCGATGAATTTTACCGTGTAGACACCACAATCTCCCTTGTAACATAAAAGAGAATTAGTAAGAATGGAGTATGAATAGGTTCACATAAACTGCACACAATGGTTTGCATACCTTGAAATTTGAGGGAAATTCAAAGATCTTCCACTCCTGAAATCCCGGAATCCAGATGCAGCTTGGGCACGCTCATCACAAATTTTGTTGAAATTCCAGGAATCTAATAAGATGCGTGGAAACATAGCCCTCAAAGGATGCAAGAATTGATCCAGCTCCTCATCTGACGTTGTTCCCCTAGAACAATCGAACACATTGAGCATCCAGTTTGATATGTCTGCCACCACCGTTATCCAATGTTGAGCCTTCACGTTCAGTGAGAAGTATATTTTATTACATCCCTTCCACGGTTTACCACAGTGGAGCGGGAGCTCACCCTGAACATATTTTAAAAGTTCTGGATCCACTACATGGGAAACAAAATGATTTAGGGGTAGATCCTTCAGCCTAATGTACTCAGCTTTGACAAGATAATCTGCATCCAAAACTACAGCATCCGGGGCAAAGATGATGCTCAAACTTGAGCCTTGGCGGCATCTTATTCCGTAAAGAGCATCCTCTATATGCTGCATGCATACAACAACATAATGTATGTTTTTTACAGTAAAAATAAATACAATGCACGTACTATAAGAAATTCTAGCTTACCTCAGTGGCCAGCCAGTGGTGACTGGTGTCAAGCTCCAAAAAGTAATTCCCGTCACGTGTACCATTAACTATCTGAACGGCCACGACTT
>JAYMSW010005007.1:0-10439 GCA_036897725.1 Erodium texanum | reverse complement strand
CTATGGTATATCGGGACGGCAAGGCTGATTTCAGCGCCTAGACGGCGCTTAGGCGAACTGAGGCACCGTTTTCTACAACATTAGGGCTGTGCATAGGCCGACCACTGGCACCAGTGACCATATTGGACCACTGGACCGGACTTCCCGGTTGTCCAAAATCAACCACCGGCACCGAAAAGATTGGAAGGTCCCGGTTACCGGCCGACAAATTCACCGAACGGTGCCGATTTTTAACCGGGCCAGCCGTACACCATTTTGGACCTATGCTTGAACTTTTTAAAATTCGTTCTTTAGTTTATTTGAGTCATTTTTTAAAACTTGGTTCTTTAATTTTTTAAGTACAAATTTGAGTTTAATACTTGAACAATTCTTAAGTTTGTTTACTCTTACTGATATACGGTATAACAAATAGATCTACCTTGCATATATAACAAACATATATAATTATTTACCGTAAACAAGTCAATACATAAAATCAGTAAACAAAACATATCCATTCAATGTTCATTAACAAAACCAATAGATCTGGTGTTCATCCATACAAGTAAACAACCGAACTTTATATACATAATTTTTCATGAGTCTCAGATTCCAAATGCTTCACCGACTCAAAAAAGAGTAAACCTAAAATACAAACAAAACGTGGATCTAAAAATAAGATTTAAGTTTATTTGCATAAATCTTTGTTTTTTTAAACATCACAGATCTGAAACCAATAAGTAAATTCAGAATAGAAATAAAGAAATTATAAACAAGACTATTTGATCTAATAAATAAAAAACAAATCGGATCCAACATACTAAACTCATGAAAAAAAAATAGAACAAAGCAAGAGAGACGTAAGTGTTTAAGAAGAGAGAGACTGAAAGGAGCTCTCAAATCAAGAGAGCCGTGTGAATGAATGGGGAAGAAAGAAAGTGATGTTATTTATAGAAGTAGGGTTACGTTTAGTTAGTTCATGGGCGGGAGCTCATTAAATGAGTTTAATGAAATGGGCTTGAAAATTAGAAAAGCCCATTTTAGATAAGCCCCAATCTCTTTTAAACCTTAGCCCATTTACTTATCATCCTCCACCTCTAGCTTAAGTGCAGAACAACATTGAGATTGTGAAGATGGATTAAAACTACAGATCGACGACGAATAATTGTTAGTGCTGATTTTTCCGGTTAGTCGACGGTGTTCTCTCCGCACAACCGGACACCGACCGAGATCCCCTCGGTTCTTTGATTTTTCCGCCAACTCCGGTGCCGGTGTCGGTCGATGTGGGTCAATTTTGCCGGTTTCCGATGAACTTTGCCCACCCCTACTTGTAGGTGCTCTAACAAATCTAACTTCTTCGACATATCTTGAAGATGTTCTAGTGATAGGTAGTGTTGTGAAATGACTCTACAAGAAGAAAAAACATCAAGACAATAAGAGGTTGAAATGGAGATTTAACAATATAGGTGTTGCTGCTTTAGCAAAGAGAAGACAGAAAGAAGCACAACAAAAAATGGACTTACCTGATGTTAAGATCTCCACATGTCTAGCTCTGCCTGAGCTAGTCCAACATCAAGAGCAGGAGCAGGTGTTGGAGCAACAGATCCACTTGCTTCTTCAGCTTCTCTTGCAGATCTGGTGAGTGCCTCCCTCTCTGCTTCTTTCTATCTTCTTTTCGCTACAGCTACTTGCCTTTTTGCTTCAACTTCTTTTGGTGTGCACTACTTCCTCTTCTTCTAAAACTTTTTTCCACAGACTTGAACCTCTGGTCCATCAGTATAGTGAGTTCCTCTTTAATTGTGCAGTATGCAGACTTAGTACCCTTCTTCTCCTTCACCGACTTTTTCTTCTTATGTGTGTACTTAGTACTGGACTCCCTAGTCTCTTTAGCACCACAACTCCTCATGTTGTGCCCACCTTTCTTGTAAATAGAGCAAGTGTTTGGTGTCCTATTTTTGGATGCCTTGTAAGTGTTGAGGAGGTTTTCTCCTCTACTTTGCGCACTCCTCACCTTAGGCCTATCAGGTGGTTTCAGAATTTTGGGAGGGACAACCTTATAGCAATCCAAGTTTCTAGGCCACTGATTCGAACTAGGGGCATGTTTGATGTATCCATAATAAATCTCCTATGGGTCTCAACTAGATAATAATCATGCACAGTGTTCTCCAGGTCAACCCGCATATATGTTAAACATGGGATAGAGTGCCTACATGGGATCCCAATTAATTGCCAGAATAAGCAGCTGCAATTCCTCTCTATAACATCCACAACAGAGGTTTGAGTACCCTCACTCACCTCAAATATGCCATCTCCACTAGGAATTGATTTACAGAACCTAGAATCACTCTTAATTTCCTCTAGTATTAGTTGGATGTTCTCACATAACCTACTTGTAACTCCATCAAACATGTGTCTTCTCCGATGGTGTGACTACATGTAAAGGTGCCACACAATTGACAACAAAAAACAGAATACACTCATCTAGCCCATAGAAATCTAACATTTCCAATATCTGCAGATCAGTTTCCAAAATCTCTAATCTCTTTCCTTCAAGTAACCTCCAACATATTGTACTAGTGGGTTCAAGTCCTAGCTCATTCACTACATAATCTAGTTTTATCTTAGAACACACATCTACAGGAATGGTAAATGGTTCTACAGTCACACCTTCATACTTACTCTCATTTTCTACAACCTGTCCTCCATGATGAACTTCAAAAACCTTAGCTTCAGGCAGAGGTGATGGTCTGCAAACAAATGCAGGCCTCCTACGACCCTGCATTTTTCAGTAAAACAGAAACCAGAGAAGAAAATTTACCAAACAGTTGTGAACATCAAAACCCTAAATTAGACTCAGTTGAACCCTAACCTCAAAAGCCTATTCTATGACGGTACAGTCACGAAATCCCTAAAACTTCAAAAACCCCAGTTCATATTCACATAGATTACGCTACAACTGAAGAGCAAACCCTAAGTCGAAAAAATGAACTCGTAAATCGCAAAAATTAACACTTACCTTCCCTATCGAACGCTATTTCTTGTCTCCTTCACTTTCGGATCTTCCAAGCTTCAGGATGGGAGCTCGATTTAGCTCCAAACTTAGTTCGTCTTCACACTCTCTCAAACCCCTTCGTCTTCGTCGTGGACCGTTTGAAATATATAAAAAACAATAATGATAATTTTATTTTTTAAAATTAAAAATTATTATTTATTTCCAACATATTTAATTTTCAGAATTATTTATTAGTTAATTTAAAAATTCAAACGGTCGGAATATATTCTTCATATGCCATCTGTTTTAAATTTTTAATAGAGTGTGTAATATGTCTGAGACACAAAAGTAGTTTAAAGGTTATTTTTTTTCTTTAAAAAGTAGTTTTCGTTTGTCATCAATTCATTAGTGTAGTGTTAGAGATTTTTTTTTTATCAATAAGAATAAACTCACAATATGCGCCCTAGTCCCTACATTACGCACTTTGGAACTGCCTAAAGATTGCATGGAACTCCAATTCAGTGCTGGTAAAATAACTGCAAACCTTCCATGGCTTACATCATCTCCATTACTCGGGAATGAAGATGTGAATGGTTCAAATTTGTACTACAAGATTCAGGCTAGAGCCTTGTAACTACATATAAAAGATTACTGTCATTTTCCTCGATCTGTCAGAGGTTTTGGTGAACAAAAAGACAGCTCCATTCCAAGGAGAAAAGGGAAACAAAGCTAACCAGAAGTTACTACTAAATGTGTTTCAGTGTATACAAAACAGGCATGCTACGCTAACTAGGAGCTAAAGCCTTTTTAATTGATGAACTATTTCCTCCTTTACCTTGTTGTTTTTCTTGTTTGGGTTTTCCTAATTGTTGCTCTGCTCTGGCCTTTCCAAAACAACAGTCTCTGCCTCACCATCCACTGTCTTGCTATCATCATTCCTGCCCTCTGGTGCAACCAGTTTCCTGTTAAGCGAGGCCAATAGTAGGCTCAGATAAGGCTCCAGACTCGGCCTTCTTGACACCACCTTCTCCAAAAGTCCTTGAATTGTTGTCATGCTATACACCTCACTGCCACTAGAAGGTCTAGAAAATTTCAAGTAATGTTTTGCTCATTTCAAGTACCCTTTCAACTGTTAAGAAAATCACCCATTATTCAAACTGACCTCGGAACTAGTGCACTAGCCAGTTGCTTCAGTTCATCCCGCAGACAAGCTGTGTTCCCCCAAAAGTCTCCAGCTTCGATACTAAATGCATGCCTCGTGCGGTTTTGAGGACAGGTTGCACTAGTTAAGCCACAAATACTTTTTTCTATGTGCTCCTGCAGCAAAAACAAATATACAAGTTTTAACCACACAGATATATACTTTTTTCTCTGTGTTCCTGTTGCAGTAAACAAGTAGGGGTTGTTACCTTAAAAGTAGGGGCTTCCAAAGCAAAGCACTCATCTTTCACAGACTTCAAAGCTTCGAGCATATCCCAAAGCCTGGTACAAGGTACCTTCATCCGCATACCATCAGCTGATCCAGAAGCTGAAAACTTATCAGTCTTGTGTCTGTGACAGTCTAAGTAAAGTACTTCACTGCAAGAATTAGTCTCTCCAACAACTTTGACTTGGTCATGAGGAGTTGTATTCATCTTTAGGAACAACACTCTTAGTATGTCCTCCTTAGACTGTTACACCTTCATGTCCACATAAATTGTGTTTGGACACGCAACTTTTGAATAATTCTCATCCAAATTCACAAACACTAGAGGATTGTCAATTTCTACGCACGCTTCAGCAAGCACATCCAGAAACTCCCCTCCTTGTCTTATTCTTCCAAGAACATCACAAAACTCTGACGGTAGGTGTTGAGTGATAGAGCTCTGATCCAGTAAAAAGAACAGATCTACAGTCAACGACCCAAAATTTGCATGAAGCAAGCATAACACAACAAATAATCTCAAAACCACATGTCTATAATCCGATCTCCGTATCCATTCCTCTGTGTGACCCTTCTTATTAGTGAGAAGCTGCTTGATGACGTCACGTATAAATTGAACTATTGAAGATTGCTTCATGTGGGTCACTAAACGGGGCCAGTTCTTAGGATCCTCATCAATTGAGTTTAACCATTCAACACATGAAGATTTTGTGGTAAAAAAGTACCCCCGGATGCCAGCTGTCAAGACAAGAAGGTGCTCAACCAGATACAAAAAACAACCTGGTGATATATATTCAACTTCTACCCTCCAATTGGTACTGAATGTGTCTGACAAAGCCGAATGAATTTTTTTAACCAGTGATAGCTCTCTTGGAGATCCAGCAATGTGGGATGATTCTGGTCCATACCTCCCACAGAGTCTTAATGAATGCCTTCCAAGTTGGATTTTCATCAAACTTCTTCACAATCTTCTGATATAATTCGTTACGCACCTTACAGAGGCCAAGAACAGCCACTGCCGCCCTTCCTATTTTGCCTTGGGTTAGCCTATTTGCACATACAACTTCTTCCTGTAAATTTCTAGAAGGATCAGTTCCTCTCAAGGAAATCATATCTTCAGTTGAAGATATCCTCCAATCAAGATGAAATATGTAACCAAAGAAGTCTTGAATTGCAACTTCAACATATTTATGGAGTGGCTTGGGGTTATAGGATTTGCAACCATGATGCTTGCACTCCAGAAGAAATTTTGCAACTT
This sequence comes from Erodium texanum, assembly GCA_036897725.1. Taxonomy (NCBI): domain Eukaryota; kingdom Viridiplantae; phylum Streptophyta; class Magnoliopsida; order Geraniales; family Geraniaceae; genus Erodium; species Erodium texanum. The sequence continues at coordinate 4,787 of JAYMSW010005007.1, read as the reverse complement.
CATGTAGATGTGTGAGAGACCTATACTGACAGAAGATGGGCATAGACTTCTGGGTGGATAATTTGTATAGGCTTTCAAGTTTCTCCAAAACTTTCATTCCAACAGAATGCAGTTCTGCGCTCCAGTAACTCTGTGCAGCAGAGACAAACTGACATAGATCAATGAAGAACAATTGCCCATCTCTCCTAAGGATTCTGTCATCGAGTTCTCTAACCCAATCAGCATCAGGGTTGAATAAAACATATATGGTGTTCAAATTATTGACATACTTTCGTACGCCAAAGTAATTCAAACAAAACTCTCCATAGCTTCTGTATTCATTTACATCTTCGGTTTCGAGATGTTCGAGAGATTCAAATATGTTGACAATCTTCTCCTTCCAAAATCTCCAAGAATATACAAGAGTTTCAAGACAAACCTGGCCTTCAAATGTATTGTCTTCCAAATCCAATACCAACTCGTGTTTCCACATATAATTTGAAGCTTTTTTACTAAGAAGATCATCCAGAACCATTCGAGAATATAGTATTTTGCTTCTCACACTTTCATGTCTCTGAAAGACACTCAGATACCCTTTCCCCTCCAACAAATTTTCCAGTTTGTTTGATAAAATAGCTGACTCTGCACAGACATACAAATGGAATTGGGCAGATTCGTTCTGTGCAAATGACTGGGCTTTAGCTAAGAGCTCCTCTGCCTCTGCAAACGGTTTCAAGGGCCATCCCTTGCTTCCTGATTGCCAAAGTGAATTGGCAAAGACATACCAGAGAATAAGCATTGATGCTTCTTTGAAATGTCCAGCCTTCCCAAGTAGATTAGCCTCGAGTGGAAGATCACCAATAACTTTTGCAATATTTGCTGCCTCCACAAAGTTCCCTGACTCTTCTTCCAACAACAATAGCTCATCAAGACAATCTAGTTTCTTCAAGAAGGTCCTCATTGAGCTCATGGAATGGAAAGCTTTCACATATTTCATCATAGCTCTTTTGTCTTTAAGATCGTGAGACTCAAGTGCACAGCTTTCCAGAAATTCTTGCTCAATTCTGTTACATTGTTCATATCTTCTAGCCAAAACATCATCTGCATTGGCATGCTGCTTCCAGTACTGGATGTATCTCAACCCAGCATCATAAAGTTTTCCCTTGCTACAAGCAGATAAGCACTCTGAAAAATGGCTACCCCTAGCAAACACGTCTGCAGCAAGTTCGTGGCATCCACTAAGAGAGAAACATTCTCCGGCTTTTATTATTGCAGATTCCCCACATTTCAGATAAATTTTACCTGCAGTCATCACAAACATTAAATTCTAAGCATTTTTTTATCAGCAAATTCCAAGCATGTTGACACTTGACATTCAGAACCTTAATAGATCATAAACCAGATACCAGAATTATATCTGGCATTACACAAAACAATATGACAATATTAAATTCATGAAATGAAAAGGGTCCAACATTTTTGCCTCCCCGAGTTTTCATTTTTTAGCTAATCCCCTAGTCTTAGTTTCTTTATTAATTTAGCCTCAAGATAAAATAACTTTAGATGTAGACATTGCTATATCCTTGTCTGATGATTTTTAACCAGGAATGTCATGTTAGTGAGGACAAAATACAAGTTTGTTCAGTCCAGGTGTTAAAATAATTAGATTAAGGGATTTACTAAAAATATCCAAATTACACGAGAGGCAACTTTGATATCACAAAGTATAGGAAATTGAAGTATAGAATAACAATATTAGTTGAAAAGGTATGTATGTACAATAGCTTCTTTTTTTATTAGGTGTACCAGTAGTTATATCAAACTAATATATAGTTATACCTGCTCTCTCATACTCCTTTAACATGTAAAAGCATCTTGCAGCATGCTCAGCCTTGCCAATGGAATCAAAAAATGCAGCAGCCTCCCTACGGACAATGCATGACATTTCAGGATTTGAACCATACAAGCGATCAGCCTCTGCATCAAGTCCAGCAGCCTTTGCCAATTTTTCCCCAACTTTATCACCTGCCCTCTCAAAGCACATTGTTGCCATCAGATAGTTATCTTCTCGCAAGAGCTGTGACAAAAGATACACATATAAATGTGAAAAAGAAATCATTTGCTTCAAATGTTGTGGTTTAACAAAGTCCAAAATTACTTACCAATATCACTTGATAAATGCAACCATCTTGCAGTTTTTTTAATGAACATAAAAAACTACAGGTGTAACAAAGATGAATTTAAGCAAGCTAAAAGAGTTTGCCCCACTGGGCTGAGAGTTACTTCGAAATTGCCTTGAACTCAGTTGCACACTCAATCAGATTCTTAGTCCTAGATGTTGTAATATCAACTACAGTAAATAAACACGCTTAAATATATTGCAACTATTCTGGTATGCATTTGCTATACCCAACTAACATTCACTCTCAAACAATGGAAAACCACTAACAATTAAAAATACTATTAGAACAGAAACATATCATTTTTCCAAGGCTAGTAATGATATAATAACACTGACAATGAAAAAAACATTGACAACCAAGGAACTCAAAGTTCATATGAGAAAAGTATAATTGGATTAATAGAAAAACCTTGTAACCCCGTAATTTCCACTCTTCCGGACTGCTTGCTACTTGCATTGCTTGTGCAAGTGAGTCATCCAATTTCCTGACCTGGACAAGGCACAATTTCTTCCAGTAGTCAAACACAGGTCTTGAGAGTTCCTCTACATTCTCACAAATCCATAACCTTTGCCTTGTGCGAGTAATAGCAACATATAGTTGCTTCAATTCGGAGCATAACACATTGTGTTTGGCCTCATTGAAGTTTGGAAAGGATGGGAAAGAACTCATATCAAGCTTATCATGTTCCTTCATGTATTCATATACAACCCTCCATTGGTTTTTCAGAGGTGACGAACCAAAAAAGTTGTACAGTAATACATCCTACAAAAAGTCAATCATTCTAATAAGTTGGGAAAGAACGAGAAAAACAAATAATCGAATAAAATTTACAGGTAGAATATGATCATAGCAGGTTATTACGGATAAAACTCCTTGGAAGAATAATAGCAACAAAGGTTATCGATGAGCATCACATCAGAACTTCATCAGCATTATTAAAAGATAGAGCAGAGGACCTACTGACCTGAAACTCTAGACCCTTGCACTCCATGATAGTCAATACAAGAGCTTGTTTCCCAACATAATTAGAGATTTCGTTTCTAGCAGAATCATCTCGAACTAATATAACCTGCTCAGCTCCAAATCCAACCATATTCCCTCCTACATTTCCACTGATCCCAAAAATAGTTGCTATTGCATTTTCATCACTTCCAGATTCAAGTAAAATTGGGGATTCCCCATAGATGAGACTTGTTTCAGGGTTTAAGACATCAACACAAAAGGGAAAGAATCGATAAAGGAGATCAACTATGCTCTGTGCTAAACTAAGTACACCTGAATGGGTACGGAAGTTCTGGCTCAAATGAAAAATTTGTGATATATTTCCTCTCTCCTTTCTTCCATCACTTTCATTACATCTTGATTCCAGCACGAAAGCATTGTAAAACAGAGATTGTACATCCTCAAACCTATAATCAATGCCCCGGGCAATGGTTTGAGCAGTATCTCCAGAAAAAACAAAGCCCCCTTCAACATTTCTACAGACATATTTGAAAAGAGCAATTTGACTCATTGTCAGATCCTGTACTTCATCAACATATACAAAATCCATAATGTCTCCTTCATATTTTGTGTCTCTAAGACGACGGTGAAGATCAATCACAAGATCAGCCAAATCAAATTAACCATTTTCTGCCTTCATCTTTTCATAAGCAAGAAATAGATCATACAATAATGCTCTCTTATGCCTACTCAAAGTGGATATACGGGCCTCGGAGAGACATACATAGTCCTCCTTTTTCAGCCTTCCGTCGAAAGTCTCTCCAGCATGAAATCGTCCTTTTATATGAGATATTATCTCAGTGAACACTCTGGAAGCATCAAAAATTTTCTTTAGCTGGTCATTGAAATGAGGCCAGTAGTTTGAACAAAACTTGTCATAGTTAACCTCCTTTGTCCTTAAAAAAGTTTGCAAGACAGCTGATCCTAGTCTTCCACCATCACCATGAGAAAACTCCTTTGCATCAAGAAATCTTTCGAAGAAAGAACTACCCAAAGTCCCATCAAGCATCATCAAAAACTTATGAAACGTAATAACAAGAGGATACAAATTTCGAGAAACATCAACCAATGAGTCCGGGATATCCATTGATTTTGACACATCATCCATTCCATCTACATCAATTGAACTGCTTTCTGCTGAATGTTCCCTGCCACGGACTAAACTGCATAAATAACAAGGCCATCATCAGAAACCGAACAGTACATTTGATATGTCAAAAGCAGATAAATGCAGAGGACGGCTAACATCGCATAAGTATTTGTATGCCTGAACTCAATGTAACCCTAGCTCTAATATATGTATTTATTTTGTTCAAGCTTGACAAGCAACAAAGTTGTGGATAACTCTGCTTCAGAAACTTTCTTTTCCTTATATTTTCCCCATTGCTTTTTGCTAAACAAATACTCCACCCGCAACTGGCTTTTATTAAACTATAACTAGAAACTAAAACAAGAGGAAATGCTGTCATATGCACATATTAGTTGACTAAATTAGCATTACGCTGAATCCAACACTGACCTCTTCAATTGGGAAACATGCTGCTTGACAGCATAACATAGTTTAGGGCTCACTGTTACAAAAAGCTGGCGCAGTATAGTGCCCTTAGCCTCTACCTCACTGCT
>JAYMSW010005006.1:0-10440 GCA_036897725.1 Erodium texanum | reverse complement strand
CCTGCCTCGGCAAGACTAAAGCGTCCGTACAAGCAACGCCTTAATACTAATGTCGCTCTCCTTACCCTCATTTGGCTTGGCAAGACTGAAGCATCCGGACAAGCATAGCCATAATTGGTCTTAAAATGTGTTACTAATATATTTTTATTTGAATAAAACTAATATGGTTATTTTTTTTTATGTATCAAGACAGGTAGGATACAATCATCTTGATTAGAATCTGAGTGAAGGTAGTTTCACAAAATTTTATTTTTAAAGATCAAATTCTATAACAACTTTTTTTTAAAAAAAAAGAATTTTATAACAACTTCTTATAGGGTTGGTGCATACATTGTGTGAACTTTTGCTGTGGTTTATGCTTGTGCATGCCTCTAAGTTCACGCATAGTGTATTGAGATCCAAAACATAACCCAGGCTTGAGAAAAATCAATGCATGAAAGTGATTATGAACCAAAAATATGAATTATGTTTGGTATTGTTTTGTTGAAGTTCTGATGAGATAAGGGAGGGAGGGGACTAAAATAGTATTTGTGACATTCCAACGGTCACTTCATACAGAAAAACTGAGAGTGGATTGTAGGTAAAAACATTAATGTACGCTCATGACGGCGTTGGAGGAAGGGGTGGGCAAAAAAATTCGCTACTGGAGAAACCGACCGATACCGAATATACCGGCACTGGTGGATAACGGTGCGGCTGTGGCGTGGGAAAAGCTTTACCGGAGACTGAACAGCCGGTGGCCGGTTAATGATCCGTTCCACCGTTGGTTAACTGGCACCGAAAGCCACTTGCCATCGATTGCTACCCTGCCCTCGCCGTCTACCTAATTTCAGATGATATTCATGTTTCCTGCACTTACTTGGGGTTACAAGGCAAATAAAGAGGGTGAGCTAGGGTTAGACTGGTAGGACTTCGTTATTTATAAATTCATTTAAGCCCAATCTCTCCCAATATCCATTTTAACTTCCAAATCTATCTCTCAGCTCCATGTTCTAAGATATGTTGACCTAACTGCTCTACTTTGTTCTTTCATGTCCTAGCTTTTTTTTAATACTTTTTTTAATTTCAGAGACTTAATATATTTAGATATGTTTGCTATTTAATTTTTATATGTTTTTCACCCATCAGAAAAATCAATTTAGAGGGTGAGCTAGGGTTAGACTGATTGTGCTGGTTAGTTTAAATCTTATTAGCATCTATTTTTCATTTATTTTCAGATCTATTATATATTTATTTAGTTTTTGATGATAGGATATGAGATGTCTTCTGTCAATTATGAAAGACTACGTATAGAGTTGTTTTTAATCCTAAACTGTTAAAATTAATGTTTTTTTAAAAAAAAATTATCGCAATATTATATATTTACGTAATGACATACATAACAATTATATATTTTCATGGAAGTGGTTTATGCTTGTGCATGCCTCCCTAAGTTCATGCACATTGTATTGAGATCTAAAATATAATCAAGGTTGGAGACAAATCAATACATTAAAGCAATGCTAGGACCAAATGTTAATTATGTTTCGTACAGTTTCGGCCAAATTCAAATGAGATAAGGGAGGAGATTAAAATAGTTGTTGTGACACTACATCCGCTATTATATGCAAAAACTGGGAAGAAGATTTAGGATGGGCAAATCAATGGATCCCAAATGAGCCATCAGTTCATGGAAGTGTAGGAGGTATTTAGATTGGCATTACAATTCTGATCCCAGGTAAGGGAGCTGTTCTGTCTCGACTTGAAGATATAGAAACTGTTCATAACAATAGTGAAGCTGTTCGGACTAGCATTTGAATTTTGGCCAAATGCAAGGGAATTGCTTTGTCACGAGTCGGAGACAAAGGCGTTGTGGGTAGTATTACATCTGCGACTAGTGATACATCTGGGCTTGGACCACTTGGGTTGTTTGTTGCTTGCTGTATTGCATTTTGGACTACACTATCTGCTAATGCTGCTGCCGGTGCTGTTGCCAATAGGTTGGGCCATATTGTGATATTATTGCACACAAAAATGAGGAAGTAAAAATGTGTATCACACAATGATCTGAATTTGCTTTTTTGTAATTATTACCTCTTATATAAAACCAGACACCTGCAACTTTGGCTGTCAAATTTATGTTTCTTTGATTGATCTTTTAACAATGTACTCAAGGGCATGGAAGGTATGATTTGAGGACATAGCTTGTATGAATCAGAGTTGATGGCCAATAAACAATCTTCCAAACCGTCAATTTTCAAATCACGCTATCAAATAACATCAGAAAAAACATGTTTGCTCACTAAAGACTTTTATTTGTGGGAACGTATCTTTTCATTCATTTCATGTGTAACCCAGTTTATTATCTTGGTAATGTTTTCAATAACAGAAAATAAAATACCATTCAGATGTTCATTTTTGTCGAAGATTAAAATTTTAATATTGTTATTTCAATTTTATGACCACTTTCAAAAATATATAATTGTGTACATCTATTCACTACTTGATAAATATTTTCGAAGACCAAGACCATTCTATTTAAGATTTTAAAATTGTGGAGAGTACTAGTGATTTCATAGTTATTGTTGAATTGTTTAAGTCAACTTATTATAAACTCAATTAAAATTCGTCATAATTTATCTAGATTTAACGCACTATTAATTCGCATAAGTTGATGGGTCCCAAGCCCAGTCCTTGAAGGTAATTTTCATTTAAATTTTATTTTCAAATTTCAAATTCTGTAACAACTTCTCACAGTGCATATATTATATAAACTTTTACTGTGGCCTATGCTTGTGCATGCCTCCCTAAGTTGTGCATTGAGATCTAAAATATAACAGAGGCTGGAAAAAAATCAATACATGAAAGCAATGCTAGGACCAAATGTTAATTATGTTTCTTATAGTTTTGGCCAAATTCAGATGAGATAAAGGAGGAGACTAAAATAGTTGTTATGCCACTGTGATTTCCATTCCGTACAAAAATAGGGGAAAAGATTTCGGAAGAGTAAATCGATGTTCCTGTGGAAACTCGTCAGCTCATGGAGGTGTTGGAGGTATTTGGATTGGCGTTGGAATCCAAATCAGAGGCGAGGGAGTTGCTTTGCCTTGAGTTAAAGAAGTAGGAACTGTACACCGCAATGTCAGAGGCGTTCAAACTAGCACCGAATTCCCGTCAAAGGCAAGGGAATGACTCCATCCCAAGCTGGAGGGTAAAGCATTGTTGGTAGCGTTACATCTTTGGCTCTTGAGCCACGAATATTTGCATTACATTTGGGCTTGGACCACCTGAGTTGTCGACTACTCATGGTGTTACTTCAATACTTCAACAATCTACCCTGTCTATTAGTACAATTCTGATTGGACTTGTTGTGTATGAAAATGAGGAAGCAAAAAACGTTATATCGCATAACGTTTTGGGTTTGCTTTTTTGCAACTATCGCCTTTTTTTTTCCTCTTATTTTATTTTGATCGATCTTTTAACTATATACTCAATACATGGAAGGTATGATTTGAGGACAGAGCTCGTATGAATCAGATTTGATAGCCAATTACAATATCAACTCAAACGCATGTAATGGCTGACCGAGCAAACGGGCTTGAACAGTCCTAGACTTCTAGAGCCCAAGAGTCAGAGGAGGCCCAGTAGATCTGTAATTTTCACCCAAATTTTATTTCTAAAAATAAAATTCAAATTCTGCAACATCTTTTTGTAGAGTTGATGCACCTAACTTTTACTGGTTTATGCTTGTGCATGCCTACCTAAGTTCATGTATACTGCATTGAGATCTAAAATATAATCGAGGTCAGGGAAAAACCAATACATGGAGTCATGCCATAACTAAATATGTGCTCGATATTGTTTTTCCTGTCAAATTCGAATGAGATATTGGACGAAACTAAAATAGTTTTTTTGTGATATCATGATTTCTTATTCATATATGAAGTTGAAACATTTTGCTATATTGAACATTCGCACTGAAGTTTCGCTTCCTATATTTCATAACTTTTTTTCTTCCGGAGGGTAAGGTTTTAGCATTGGTGTACTTGTAATGATTTCATCGACTCACAAACTCGATAATTGACCACATGCCCAATCATCCGTTGGTGAAAACATAATCATCTCGATTGTTTCTTGTAATGATCTCGGTTTCATTTATGCTTCCAAGTTAATTAACGCATTGAGCTCTTTCTGATATTCGACTAAAACTTGGTTATAATTGATATCTAGTTTGAAACGTTGTTTATTTTATATATGTATATATATATATATATATATATATGTTTACTTGCACAAACATTATATGATAATATAGCACATGATCCATGAAATTAATCGCCGGAGTTGCCACTGCTTAGTACAGAGGACTTGTGAGCCAACAAAGCATTGTACTCCTCTCTCATCGTGTCGTATTTGTCCGTCAAGGCCTTGATAGCTCGGAGTTGCTCCTCCGGGATCTCCTTCTTCTTCCTCTGTTGAAGTCGATTTTTCACTAACTCGATATCTTTCTTCAGTTGTTGAATCCTTTCGATCTTCTCTTCGTGCTCCTTCTGAAGCGCTTCCAATCTTCCTCCGGAAGGAGGCATTAGCACATCTCCACCACCTATATATACGTGCACATACATGCATTAATAAAATGTATTGTATAACCTGACTTGATATATATAACTCGATTTAAAAATTATACATAAACAAGATTAATAAACACGTGCACGATTGGGAAGAACATGATCACCTTGGGAATTGTATGAACTGCCGCTACCTTCCATAGTCTGTGCTGCTACAAAACATATGTTACATTACAATATTGAAGTGTACATATGATATATGCTCATTTCCAACATGTTTTAAGATAATACAGAACGTGTTTGACAAGACTCGAACTTGTGATCTTAAGGTCAGAGGTTAAGCTTATAGAACTGAACTTACAAAGCAAGTGAAGAGATTGGGAGAAGCTTCTCTTGTGGCCCCAAAGCCTTCACTTAGAAACTGAAGTGTTGTTGGGTTTGTAAGACATTGGAGCCATAACACATATATACACAAGAATAATCATGGAGGGTAGGGACAAAGATCAAAGACCCAGAAATGCAATCAATCAGGGCCGTACAGGGGATGGTACAGAGATGTTTTGATGGGTCCTCATCTCAGGATCACATGTGGTGCAGCTAGAGCATAGGTGTAGGGTGTGTAGGAGCATGGTGTGGTGTGGTGGGTTTCTGGTATGATGATGACGATATTGATGTTGAGAATCAGAATATATATGCAGTTTGGGGAAGAGACAGACATGTTCCAATGACATTGCAAGCAATGTCCCAATCTCATGTCCTAAAAAAGTCAACCCATCTATGGCTCAAAGTTACCGTTGCTGTAATTGGGGGGTCAACCCAAAAAAGTTGTGCCCATCCAAGTTACTCCATTTTCTAACTGATTGATATATGATGGCTTGTGGTTCACAAATGACAAATCTGTGTGTGGCTCAAGGATTTGATATCATGTAGATTTGGGTCAACTCTCTTTAATCCATGTTGAGAATGAATCATTTGCTTGCAAATCAAGAAACCATGATTTCCCCAATTTTCTACTCAATGATATTCCAGTAGTTAAGTTCAGCTAATATATGTTTACAATGGAAATAGCTATAACCATCTATTATTAAGGGTCTTTTTCTAATATTTATCATCGATAAGAAATCAGTAAATCGATCTAACCCGTCAATTAAAAGAGAAGAAAAATTCAGTGTTTCTTCATTGAATTGAAAGTTGACAACAATTGATTATCATTTTATAGTCACGTTAAAAAAAACAAAACAAAAAACTAAATTTATGGTTAATTTTAATTGAGTACACAACTTTGGAACAGTTAAGGTAGTGAATTGAAAAAAAAAACACATATGATTAAACATGTTTATTTGCAATTTCTCATTGCTTAATTGATGATAACTAATCTATCCAAAATGATATACTATTTGATCTATTCCATATGTTTAATTTATTTCCTATACTTTTTTTGGAATGTTTATTTCCTATACTTTGTTGCTAGTAAAACAATAGTTCTAACTCTTAATTTTGTTTTAATTTCGTTCTTAATTATTTATAAATTTAACTACTAACCAACTTAATAAATAATTATTTTATATCGAGCCCAACATTGATTTAACTTTTAGATCTTCAACTTCTGCTTGATTGAAGTTTAATCCCTTGTAGACACCTATTTTGAAATACTTTAAATGATCCAGTCAGTCCCTAAACTAACAAAAGTTTATAATCATAATATTGTTTTTGTCTTAGTTGATAAAACAATAATAATAATAATAATTCTTTAATTCAATACACTAGTTTACATCAAATAAAAAAACTAGTTGACAACATATTTTTGTAACCAAGGAAGCAATCAGACCGAATACCTTTCTGAATACCGGACATAAGACGAGTATTTAACTTAGCCCTAATTTTGATTCCAATATTTACCAATTTCTAGCTAAATGACATATGATGGCATATTTGGTAATAAAACATCAACATTGAAGAGTGGAAGAACAGAAGGTACCAAAGTGAAAGGAAAAAAAATCTATTAATCAGAGACCAAACTTTTCAGTAAATGTCAGACACCATGTGAGAGTGACCCACGCATGTGAGCATCATAACAAAACACCAAAATGAACCAGAAATGTAAATGACCATTATGCCCTCACAAGATACCTCCTAAGTTCTCATCATATATTATAATATTAATGTTCACTCAGCAAACATATATGACAGTAAAATACCAAGGACAAGGACAACAACCCAAAATCCCTTTACTTCTGTTTAAAGTGTTATTGTATTATAGCTTACATGATACTGTAAAAGATGGGAGAGATATGTGTTGCTGAAGGGTAAAAATGTCCTTTCCTCCCCGATCCAGCTATATCGGGTATGCGCTAGAAAAACTTACTTGTGAGCTGAGTCTCATCTCCGACCATCAGGTATGCGCTATGTATTATCATGTTAGTATATGTATAAATACGACAAAGGTAGGAGATGATCTTGTCTGAGAACTACACTAGGGACTGCTGATCTGATCTACCTGTTCAAAAGCTGGTATGTAATATTGCTTGCTATACACATTTGGAGGAACTCGCTTCTTCGGTTCTTCCTTCCTCAGTATACCTTACCTGCCTCTCTACTTTCCTGCATGAAAATGGCCCGACATCACCGAGATGCAATGCAGATTTGTAATAACTTAACAAAACAAATAGTATAAATGGCCCCGATTCAGGACAAAAATGGTAGACATTCTGAACATGATCATCAAGAAAATAGTTTTACCTATAGCATAGTTAATCCCCCTCGTCCTTATTAATGGCATCCTGTTTTAAAAGAACATCCAATGAAACGTTCTCAGTTATGATGGTAATTGTGATACTGTTATGGTTATTATAGAAAATCGATGCATCACCTGGGTTTTCCTAGAGTAGATATGATCAACGAGAAGCCATGTCACTGGCTGATGGGGTTGGCAATGACGGGCCATTTTCAGATGTAGTAGTTGACATAATATTGCACTCTTCGACGTTGGCTAGTTCAGTTGAGATGGAAGAACCGTCCCCAGCTGATTTTGTAGGGGAAGCACCTAAGGCACTATCTGAGAGCATATTCTCGGAACTGCTCTCAAAAAATATTATCAATAATGAGAATGAAGATAAATTTTTAGAGGAAACGTCAACCGATATATTACAAAAACGAATCAAGCATAAAAGATCAAGCTTCATACCTATTGTGGTCATCGTTCTTCAAAGGGTTAGAACTTCCGTTACTATTGCCACTACCATTATCATGAACAAGAGCTGTATCCGCTTCGTGGTTAACTTGCAGCTCAGAAGCAGCAACACCAGAAGGAGAATCCTGTTTACCTGAAAAAACACAATGCAGTTCTCTTAATTAGAGTTTAATGCAGTCACTTGAATAAATTGTCTTCTACTTCCATTTAATTACAATGGCTTAGCCTTTTTAATGAGGATCAACCTTCTGCAAGATCATGATTGACTTGGTTATGAGGTTGCACGGGAAAGGAGGCCGCAGCACCAACAGAAAAACTGCGCTGGTGATGACGAATTTGATCGTCCTTGAAATCTGGAAGATGCAAATTTACCATCCTTCTTCCTTGGAGTTCAATGGCTTGCTGCAAATCAGCTTCCTCTAACTTTCTTCTCAGCATCATTTCCTGTGCACTGTAGAAGCCGCTTGCTCCTGAAGAGATCAGACACGAATTTCATTACAACAGAAAAGATGACAAAAAGAATTAGAGTTCCTTTTTAATAAAACCCGAATCGCGAATTGAATGGCAAAAACAAAAGGTATACCCAGGTGAAGATCATCCATTTCAGAAGGGCTTAAGCATCCGGAGAAATCACCTCTGTCCAACTGTTGATGTTGAAGATGTTGCCTCCTGCAATTGCTCCAACAATTAAAACAAGAATAATGTGTAGAGCGAGCAACAAAAAGAAAGGCAAAACAGAGAAAAGACGGTACCTTTCTGGAACCTTGCCCTTCTCCTTGTAGGGCTTGACAAGCACGCGGGAATCACAAATGAAGTGAGGGTTCCCTCTAGCTAGTATGAGCTTTACAGTTTCTGGAAAGACAAATGTAACAAACCCAAACATCCTCTTCTGCTGGTATGGAATCCTCACATCTTGAACTGGTCCATAGTTGCTTCATAAGGAGAAGAAACCATTTTAACTTGTGCAATCAAGGATTGAAAATACAAAGTAAGTGTATGAGAACCATGCTTCAAATTGTAACACGACACAAACATATGTAATGTTTTCACCCATTGCATTTTTTGAACAGGCATGACAAAGTGATTAAATGCACAATTTTGCACACTTGCATGTCTTGCCATAAATACAAGTTCATGTTCCCAAAATCAGACTCCATTACTCTCAATGGGAAACAGCAAAATTACGAAATTGATACCAACATTTTCCCAGAATCCCATTCCATGAACTTCAAAAATGGAAGCCTTAGTCATGCCAATATAAACAAGACAATCAAGTTTACTATATTGGCCTTGACATATGCACATATTCACATCAATGGCATAATATCAGAAGAAGGTAAAAAAAAGACTTGAGACATGAAAGCCTTTGGAAGCACACACAGCTCATTCTAGTGAGGACCATTGGCAGATGTATCTGAAGACATTAAAGTCAGAAATCTACACTACAAGTATTGTGTTGTGTCATTAACAAATGCATAGACTCTGATCTCAAATGTCAGCAACCATGTTATCAAAAGATAGGATGCAGACTTCCCATCCTTTATGCCGCTTTGTTTCAGGAAAACACTATCTGTCACAAAGAGAAATTAATAATACCATAATTGCCTCGTTCATTCAAGGAACATGAGTTAGGTGCTGAATATGAATGGAAAATACCCTCGAGCACATCTAGCATTGTCAAGAATGCCCCAAATAAGTTTGCATGAAGTGTCCTATGCTGCTAACTATAGAAATGGCTATGATGGCATACAGTAACACATTCAACATCAAGAGGAAAGAATAGCAACTACACTTGAACCTCAGAGATGACTGAAATATCTTGCCTCATCCAAAGAGCATGAATTTGATGAGAATTGAAAATTATCATCACTTTGTAACTAAAAGTCACTCAAATGGAAGGTCAATAATGAAGTGCTTTATAACAAGCCATACTAGCACTTTGAATATCAGGAGTACAATTTCAATAAAGACTATATAAAAACCACAGCTTATAGCTGCTCCACAGTAGCTCGTCTTGAAGACGCCGAGATGATGGAGGAATTATGATGCCCACCAAACCTGTAAAATTTTGAGGACAACCCTATACTTTTCTAATTGCAGTCCTTTCGTGGTTACAAGTAAAAGAAGATCTTCAAGATCTAGAACACAAATAACCAGCTACTATATGATAATGCTACATATAGCAACTTAACAAATCTTGAATCTGAACCCAGATATACAAACCCACAAACAAAACAAGAAAACAAATCCAAGGAGGAACATACCCAAAGTATTCAGAAACATCTTCATCCTTGAAATTGCTCTCAGCTGGGAATGTCAAGTAAATCTGTCTGGAAGCTGAATTAGACTTATCTGCTAGACCCATCATCATAAAATCATTCCTCTCCGCCCTCAATCTGCCAAACCTGTGAAGCTCTTCCTGCATCATCAGTGCTGCCGCTGCTGCTGATCTAAATGCATATAAAATAACACCAGAAACAATTCAGTACAAAAATGTCAAAAAGCAGTTAACTTTATACAAGAACAGTGAACTAGAAGCTAAGAAATGAAAATGGGTTGTCTCCAAAGTACCTCTGGGGGTCATTTTGTTGCTGCAAGAGAAGATTCATATACTTGTTGTAAGGCGACATGGCACGAGGACCAAACTGCGACATAGCAGCAAGTCTCTGCTGGTCTACAGCTTTCAACCTCATTATCTCGTCT
>JAYMSW010005005.1:0-10441 GCA_036897725.1 Erodium texanum | reverse complement strand
ATGGCGGCATCCAACAAGGAAATGATGAACCATATTAGTTCATCATTTCAGGGTATGAGGATGGGTCAAGGTTCGTCCTATGAAATGGAGGATGATGAGCAACAAGGCTAGGAAACCGCCAACTGGATTGGCAATAGAAACAACGGTGAAAGGTCGTACGATCCGCATGGACCGACATACAATTCGGGATGGAGAGATCATCCCAATATGAGATGGGGTGGCGGTCAAGGTTAAGGACAAGGTAAGAACAAAAATTACAACTAAGACCGTAGGCAGGATCAAAACCAGAACCAGGACCGGAGGAAAGATCAGAGGCCACGCTATAACAATCAAGACCAGTGAACTGATCAAAGGCACCAGGGAAATAATAGCTAGAACCCCCCATTTCAGGTAAAAGATAATAACAATGCTTCGGAGACCTCACAATTTGACTTAATCATGCAGATGATAAAGAAACAGGAGGAGCAGCGCATGGAGGACAACAGGAGACATGTATCTAGCATGCGCGAGATGCAGAAGTAAATGGGGCAGATGGCGGCCTCTATGAACGTAAGAGCACCCGGATCCCTCCCCAGCGACACACAGAAAAATCCAAGGGAGAAGGAGGATGTTCTTGCCATAACCATTCAGAGTGGTAAAGTGGTGGAGCCTAAACCTCAGAACAATGAGAAGGAAAAGGAAGCTAAAATCTCTACACCACAAGATGAAGTTGTGGAAGCTGAATGCCAACCAAAAGTAGAGATCATTGATCCCGCTCCAGGTAAGGGAATCCGGAGGTGAGTCAGAAACTCGGACTCCACCTCTACCCTTTCCCTCTGTTTCTAGGAATAGGAAGATCGATGAATAGTATTCCAAATTCTTGAATATGGTCAAGAAATTGGAAATCAATATCCCTTTTTTAGAAACAATTAAGAATATGCTTGTATATGCGAAATTTCTGAAAGACATAATTGTAGGTAAGCGAAAGTTAGATACTTTCAAACGGGTCCATATGAGTGAGGAATGTTTTGCAGTTATAAAGAACAAACTCCCTCCTAAGCTGAAGGACCCGGGGATTTTTACCCTACCCTGTGAGATGGGTAATCTTACTTTCTCCAAAGCTTTGTGCGACCTGAGGGCAAGCATTAATTTGATGCCCCTGAACATCTTTAGGAGACTTAGGTTGGGTAAAGAACCCAAACAAACCTTTATATCCCTACAGCTAGCTGATAGGTCAATCACATACCCTAAGGGGATTATAGAGGACGTGTTGGTTAGGGGGATTTCAGTAAAGGATGTTTATGACACCTTGGCTTACCGGTTCCCTTCTTTAGATGAAGACTACTGGACGAAATCTCTCTGGTTGGCAGGTTTGCCTTCCAAAATCTCTTCTTGTTTTTGGCTTGCAGCACATGAAGCCTTGGCTTCCAAATAATTTCTTATTAATAGGGGAGTCGATATGTCTCTGGCGGCTAGTTTTTATGTCTTTTGCAAAAGTGCGGTAGAAATGAACAATCAGATGCCGCTTCACTGTAAACGAGCCTAGCAGATCTGGGGGAAAAATTTGTCTTGGTAGAAGCTTCTCTGGGTCATAAATGAATCCCCAAAGTCCCTTCTTGGTGCATGTTCTGAGCTTTGTCCCAATCGGGCGGCCCATAGACCTTGGACCTGTGTCTGTGGGGCGGGTATCTAGATGATTTGGTTGTCTCGGAACGAGGCCGTTTTTTCTGATATCATAGAACCAATCTCTACTACTATGAACAAGTTTATATGTTACAGTTTCGCCATGGAATTTTCAAAGGACAACAAAGAGGCCAAGTTTAGAGCAGGGCTTTCAAACCCAACAAACTATTGTAATTAGTCTATGTTGTTAGTTCTTGCTTGTCTTCATTTTCTCTAAGATGCTTCTTCTGAAGTTAGTCATTGTAATTCTCGTTTGGAGATTCAATCTATAAAATCGATTTTTTCTGATAAAAAAAAAACGAACGTTGTTCCAAAAACAGGGCTAATGGATAAAGTCTACGAAACCCTATTCAAGACGGTCTTTGAAGTTGATTGTGGATTCAAATTTTTGTCTGTTATGTCCCATCAGTTGTTGCTGAGGAAGATTGATCGACACTAGGAATGTAGTAAAAAAGTATAAGCCCAATTATACATGAATGTGTACGCGATCGAAGTAATATAAGTTAGGTAAAAATTCATAAAACTACCGTGAACTATGACCCATATTCACAGAACTACTTTACACTATCGACCCGTTCACATGACTACGGTGAACTTTTTTTAAGGTTCATCCGCTATAACTCTAAATTTAGTGTGAAATGTCCAAAGTATCATTTTCAGTCAAAAATGATAATTAACAAATACAAATTAGTTAAAATTCATTAAAAAAATACAGTATTTGATCTTTTGAAAAAAAAAACTAGCTATATAATTCTACAAATTTAAAAGCATTTTCTAAAAATATCATCTTAATTTTTCGATTGCGAATTATATTTTTTTTTATAAAAAATTTATGTATTTTTAACATTAAAATGTATTTATGGATAAATGAAAAAGAAAAGGAAAAAATAGGTTGATGACATCATACGACGTCACCTCGCCTTCCTCAGCACACGAGCAGTTCTCGACTCCGGCGTGGATGGCTATCGACAGTGACCTACACAACAAGGTAACGGAGCTCAAACGTAGACAACTCTTGGCGAATACCATCTTCTCGGCAACAAACACAGAAAATGCTCCTTGAATCTGCAGATCTGGAGACTTGGAACAAATCTGCAGATTTCGAATCTGCATATCTCGATTCCCAATGAAGCATGGTACCAAAATCATTCAACGGCTCTCTGGCAACCCGGTATCAAAATCTGGCAACCTGGTACCGAAATCGTTCGAAGGAGCGCACGCTTTGGGGAAGAGCATCGGGGAAGACGAATTAGTTCATCGGTGAAGATGAACAAGTTCGCACTGCTGGAATTGAAACACAATGGTTCAGGGTTTCTCCGTTGCGGTACCAGATATTGTCATCGGGGAAGTGGGTGTTTGATAATGTGGCCGGAGAATATGCCGAAGTCACCGCAAACGCCGGGTCTCCGGTTCTCTCTTTCTTTTCCCTTTTTCTTTTTATTTTTATTAAATATTAATTGGGATAGAATTGACCAAAGTTGACCAAGGGTAGTATTGGGTTTTTTGAAAAATATATGGTCATGCATCGTGCACATGACTAAAAATCAAGATTTTTCTGTTAAAACTAATATCGTTAGTGTTTTTTGAACCTTAAAAAAAGTTCACCGTAATCATGTAAACGGGTCGATAGTGTAAAATGGTTCTGTGAAAATGAGTCATATTTCACGGTAATTTTATAAATTTTTCCCTATAATTTATACCGGTAAATATAAGGTGAACACAGGGGCTACGAGTAGTAGCACTGAACTAGGGAATCAAAGGAGGAAACAGTTTAGGGTTCTAATATCTTCTAATGAATTATATATTGTCCGTAGGATTAAGCTAGATTTTTGGTACGAAGGATTTCACTTATCAAAAATGTAGAATTCCATTAAGTAACACCCTTGAGGTGCATTACATAAAACAAGTATTCTCTCGAGCATGGGATCTCCTAATTGTCTAATCAGGATTATAAAACACTACTATCCAAATGAATGATAATCACATAGCATTGATATCAAAGCGGATTGCCAAACTTTATAGAACAAAACATATAGAATCACTTGTAATTTATAAATTTCACTTAAGCAATCAAAGTTGTATATAAATTTTAGCGAACGATCGGACTATCCAGTTACGACGATAGAGATCGTGAGGAACATGGGGTCTGTCGTTCGCGGCATTGCCCCGATGCATGTCTGCGAGTGTAAGAAGTTACCAACAGAGAGCAAGAAGACACTGTTCCACCATCTGATCGTAAGTGCAATTATATTTCAGTGATGTTTTAACATTAAATATTCTTTACATTTAAACTAATTTGAGTTGTCTTGTTTTCACTCAGACTAAATACGAGATTGATTACAAGTTAGTTGCTCCTCTATACTAGATACAGACTGAAGAAGGCAACGATATAAAGATTGGAAGTATGACATCAAGGAGTGGTGTGAGAAATGGATCAAAGAGCACATGAATGACGCTACCCTATATCTCCATTCCCCCGATCCAGAAAAAGTTCATCCACTGTCATAACAAGTGGAACTGGCTTCTCGGCCACTTCCAAGACCCCAAATTTAAGAAAACTGCATGCTTTCAAAATTATTTACTATTTTAATTTTGTAATTGATTATTTTTCACTTGGTAAGTAAGTGGCACCCAAGTGAAGGAAGACCGGAGGCATAAACACCACTTCGTGAGTATGTCATTCAAAGACCAAGCAGAAAAGGAGTTCTAGGACCATGTCGCTCCGCGCATGGGGGCATACATGTGGGCATAAGATGAGCACAACTGAGACCAGACGATATGTTTTCACCTTATGTCTTACTTAGTGCATTCAATCTTTATGTAAATTTGTAATACATCTGTATGCAATATATATTGTCTCTCAAGCTGCCGCTAAGAAGTTGGGTGATGTGTTGGCTGCAAGATACGCAAGCCAAGAGATCGACAACGATGGAGTTTGTGACTCCTCGTCTCCCAAAAATTGCTTGAGTACACCAGTTGGAGATCATCGACTGAGTGGCAAGCCCTATAAAGGGACGGGTTTAGCCGGGAGTCGAGAAGAGGGTGTTGCTCCCATCGTAGAGGCAATCGGGTTGCACAAGCTCTTAGCCTACGAATTCAGATGAGATTTCCAAGCAGGCTGAAAAGATTCTCAAGCTTGAAGAAAGGCAGAACGAGTTCCTGCAATAGTTAACCGACCAGGAGGACCAACATAGAAAGGAGTGGGAGGATGAATGGCGCTACATGGTTGAGAAGATCAAAAAGCAGATGATAACATTGTTGGGCCAGAGGCTACAAGACCATGGACCTCCTCCAGGCTTGTATTAATAAACTTCATCGTGGGTGACTTTTTTTTAATGTTTGAATGTTGGCACTTTTCTTGTTTGTTTAAACATTTTAGTTCAATGTACGATAATTGTATTGATTTGGGTTATATGATAGACTGAATTAATGGTTTAGAACAGGAAATACACGTTTGAGTTCAGGAACCTTGGCCGATGGAACCAATTGTTGCCCAATCTAGTGCTCTTGCTCGCGAAACCAAAACGTTAGGATGGGGCTTCTTGACCGACGGAACACAATCGTTGGTCAAGATGATATCTCTTGTTCTGATAAAAAAAAAAATGATATCTCTTGGGTTCAGTTTAGGTTCTATTTTCTCCATAAATGAAAAGTACTGCCAATTCAGATAGGTTGGATATTTATTTACAACGAATAGTTAATTGTAATTTTGAAAAACTTTCATAAAATTGTAGGCATACCAATCCCAAACACTGTAACCATTCTTCAATAAAATGAGTAACAAAATATAATACAAATTCAATTGCAGCACATATAAAAAAAACTTCATATAGATGCTGGAATTACAAAAGCTGCATCCAGACAGGGGCCTTTTATCCATGGGAACTTAAGCTTGACAGAGGAGGCTTCTTGAGCAACATAATATTATCAAAACGACAGTCCAATGAGAACCTCCTGAATTCCCAAATCTCAATTCCAGTCTCCGACGCAGCATTAAACTTGTGTGCATAATCAGTACAAGCAACTTAAACTTGTGTGCATAATGTATGTGGGCTTGAGCTATCATATCTCACTTCCTCATTTTATTTGTTTGCATCTCACTTTCTCATTTTAATCGAGGAGAAATTACACTATTCTAATTTATTCCGATTTTACAAAACTCTATTCTTAATTGTTTTTTCTTGTCGGTGATTTTGTAGGTGCACCCTAATTCGTCAATTTTTATCACGTCGCTAGTCTTGTCGTCGCGTGCCCCTGATCTCGAGGATTGGTCAAGTGTGTGGGTGGTTTTGCATCTGTCTTGTTTTCATGTTTTTAGTAAAAAATGTGTCAGCTTCGGCTGGATTTAGTACCGACTCGACTAGACTTTGTGCCAGCTATGTGGTTGATTTTTAAGCGTCAACTATGTGGTTGGTTTTTAGGTGCCAGCTTCGGCTGGATTCGGTACCAGCTTCGGCTGGGTTGTTGTCAATAGTTGCGACGTTTCGACGTTGTAGGTAATTGTATTTAGGTCTAGTTTGGTCCGCCAAGTCTAAAATTTATAAGTGCTATCTGTCCTATGCGAACAAATGTTAATATGTACATTAGTTGGTGATATATAAAATTGGCATAGTTTATCTTTTAAAAAAAATAGTTTTGTCTCACCTTTCATTACCCAAAAGTAATTAGGACAGAAATTACGGTTGGCATGATGATTATGGTTGATGATTTAGTTTTGTAAAAATTACTATTTTTAGATATATAGTTGAAATCTCTACTTTAATATTATAATCTTAAAAATATAATTGATTAATCGGATTTTACCTCAAGAAGAACACTTATCCCCTGTGAGACTAACCCTTACTAAATAATTATACAGATGATACATAATTTGGTTTCTTATTACTAAGTAAAAATCACACTCAATATATTAGCCAACTATTTTTTTTGAAAAGGATGTCGCGATTTTATATATCAATCAAGCATGATATACATAATAGAGCTAGAACAATCAAGATATCAGCCCTCACAGAACCTAAAAACGGTGAGAAACAAATCTTGTAGCTGGCCTCTCACCGAGCCAAGTTCGCAAGCCGCAAACGACCAAACTAGACCTAAAGGAGAAGACCAAGAGCATATAGAAACGCACCTCATACAAACAAATTCAAAAACCTAAAACAGACAAAATCCAGACACGCTGGTACAACAAACATCCCAACAGAAGCTGGTATCAAAAACCTAGAGTCCACAACGCAACAAAACAGAGTAAACTAACAAAAGTAAATAATAAAGAAATTAAACATATCACAAAAACAGCAGGACTGGGACAGCGGCCTAGACGCGACAAGCTGCGGCAGAGGATCGAGGCGGCTGGTTGGGACGACGAGACAAAGCGGCAGGATAGGTTGGAAAAGGGGGCTGCGAAGGGACTAGGGCGACAAGAGAAGACGTTAGCCAAATATTGATTTAAAATTAACTTCATATTACAAAATGATATTGGTTTCTTACCTCTTCTCCTGTTCAGAACATCCACAGTGTTTCGTAAAGAAGGTGATCGTAAGGAAAATAACAAAATAAAACAATCTTGTTATTACTAATCTAACCTATTAGAACGGACGGTTAGCTGAAGGAATAGTAAAAGAAACAAACATCTTAATGGCAATCAAGATATTTAGATTTGTGTGTAATATGGGTAACTTATGAACCCCATATTTATAAGAAAATGACATAGTACAAAAATGGGCACCATATATGTAAGGACTTATGAGAGCATTCTGTGATACTCAGCACAGGACAGTACATATAAAGATGACATGGTACAAAAATTAACTTCATATTACCATATTTATATGTAATATGGGTAACTAAATAATATGATACGGCTACCTTATCAATTTTGTAGAAATGTCAAGTAATATATGAATAGGATATTTGGCATACATTATAATTGTGATTGAATACTTAAAAGAAAAAAGTTCCAAAAGATAAATATAAAGAATGTGACATTGTTGTTCACGCAATCTTGTAAAGTGGCCTTTAGCTCCTAAGTAGGATGTTATCATATAGTTCACGAGGTTGCAGAGATGAAGAAATAGCAAGGTTTGCTAAATCAGGAAATGGTTGTTTTGGGGTAGAAAATAATGACACATTATCTGAATCTTGTTATCATTGTGTTGTAAGACTACTTGTCTTCTTCTCATTGGTCGTTTAAAAATGGCCTTTTATTAAAACCCAAGCCTTTTTGTCATTTTGTAGCCCTCACAAGAAGCAAGGTATACCCCCAAAATAATGAATGATTCTCCACCAACCACTTCATGTGCAGACATCAGAGACCAACTCAATATTATCATCAACCTTTTCTTTTCCTCACCAAAGTCTTGTGCTCACATGAATCATCATTATAGATTTTAGTTTCTGACGTTTGATCATAGAATGTAGGTTTTATAGGTCAGTCCACATTTTAAGATTGAACTATGGTCTATTCGAGTTAGTCTGGTGGTTAATGAACTCTCTCATCATGTAAGTATGAGATCAGAATTAAATTATAGTTTAGTTAGTTTACTATTCATGTTTGTTCACCTGAATAAGAGTTCTAAAAATGGGATTGTTTTCATCAAAAATAGGGGAAACCTAGCATACCAAAATGGCTATCATGCTTACATAAATGTGTATACATATTGATACTGTTCACTATTTCTGGTAACCCCTTTTATTTCTGGAGAACTTAGTGAAGAAAGGGGCAATTTGGTGCTGACAAAATCTAAATACAGGAAAGAATTGCCAAACCTGGACAAACCCAACACACTTGCACACTCACAAATCAAATCAAAAACATCAACAAAGCAAGAACAAATTACATGTGTATATGTGCTCAATCGAAGAACTCCCAAGGGAATTTGGGATGAACCGAATTGTTATTTGTGGTAGTGTGCTTGTTGTGGTTGGATGCGGCGGCTGCTGCTGCTGATGAGGACGGCGGCAATGGGGCCGCCGGAGAAGGCTCAAATAACTCCCAATTTGTAGTAACCACTGTCCCTGGAGGCGGCGCTGAATGCTTCGGTGGTTGCTGTTCTTGAATTGGTGCTAGTCTCTGCCCGTTTCTGTGTACCTTTTGGTTCTGTGTTGGAACTTGCCTTCCATTGCCATTGTTGGGCATTGAGTTCTTGAGCTTGAGCACATCAAGAGTCTCAACATATTTCTGCACTCTCCTCACCTATACATGACCATTTTATTATTCACAATGTTAATCAAAAAGGTCAAAATTCGGATACACAGACATAGATCAAATGAACCAAAATGTACCTGCATTTTCCTCTTCAACTTGATATCTCCATCGGCCGTGATACCATCCAACTTAAGAAGCTGGTTCATCAGCAGCTCAATCAAATTCACCAAATCCGTCTCAACAACTTTCCCACCTCTAGAGATGATCGATTCGAGATTCGCAACCTACCCAATTCAAGTCATAACAACACATTTCAAACCCATATTCAAGGATACAAATTGGTTCCAAAAAGGTACAAACTTGAAGTGTATATAACAATATACCTTGACGGCAAGCTTATCGACTTCCGAACTGATCTCAGCGATTGACTTCGAAGACTTCTCCAAATTGGCGTTCCGGCGCATCTCCAGGTACCGCTTTTCCTGGCTAATTGGGGCTTCAAGAAGCACAATCTTGGACTTGTCCTTTACTCCGGCAAGGTCTAGAAAAGCTTTCGAGTCCCTCTCTTTGTCCTTGTATATCAGCTTCTGGTCAAGGTGGTGCAGTCCCGTTGGCCCTGACAGCATCTTCTTCAGCTCACCTGCAACCCAACACCACGGTTCATAATTTGACTAAAAAGAACATGTTTACCACTAATCTAATTCAGAAATTATAATGGGTAGTAAACAAATCAGCCTATTTTGGGTTGTAGAACAATGCTTGATTCGGTAATAGTGGTTAATTGATTACCAAATGTGGCCTGAGAACTGATACTGATTTCGTGGTACGTTGACCCGTACTTAACCCTAATCCTAATTGGCGGCGCCGGAGCCGAGAGGCGATCGGAATCAGGGTCACGCTTCTGAACCAGCATTCCTCCCGGCCGGAGCTCCCACTCCCCCGCCACCGGCTCACCGACACCACCGACGCCGGAGCTTCCGTTGATATGCGGCAGCCCTGTCGGTTTGGTCTTCATCCTCATCATGTTTGACTCTTGGTCCGCAACAAAACAATCTTCAAATCTCCGAAGCAGAGAAAAAGCCTCTCAGATCTTCAGAAAATGAAAGCCCGAGCGATCTGCGTCGGAAAGCAGAGCACACCCATCAACGAGCAGAGCCGCTAAGCTCTGTTTTCGCAGACTTAGGAACTACTCGTGCCCAATCTCTGCTCCTGAAGCCACGCGTAAGACAGCTGAGTCATGACCAGTTCGTCCTAGAGAGAGAAAGTAAAAAAAAATCGGAGCTTTTTTTCAACGGCGTCACTGAAAAGCCAATAGAAATCAACCCACCAACAAATCCCTCAACCCAAATCAAACCCAGATCGCCAAATTCCCGGAAAATCCAAGAGCTGAAACCTCGGAAGAAATAGAAAATACCCGACCAAATATGGCTGTCGGAGATTCCCAGGAAATGAAGCGATAATAGCTAGCCGACTAGCGATTCTCGCCGACAAAGCCGACGGAAGAATCAATGCGGAGACGAGAATAAAGAGAATTGAACTCCGAAGAGGAATTGATTTTCTCTCTCTGGTGATGATCTGGAGAAGTCGGGGAGGAAGAAGAAAGCGAATCAAAAAAGAAAATAGTATTATAAAAAC
>JAYMSW010005004.1:0-10441 GCA_036897725.1 Erodium texanum | reverse complement strand
GCCCACCACGTCAGAGGTCCCCATGTAGCGCCGCCGAGACTTTCCGACGTAGACGGGGTGAAGGTCCCTGTCGTCGCCGTCGTCGAAGGCGGAGGAGGTGGAAGCGGCGCCGATTGAGGTGGAGCGCGGGCTCGTCTTGCTGAGCGAGTTCCACTTCTTCAGTACCGACTTCAGCTTTGTCAGTTTGTTTCCTCCTTTCGCCATTACCGCCGATTTGGGGATCTTTTTCAACAAGAAAGCGAGAGAGCGTGAAAGGTGTGTGTGGAGGAAAGAGAGACGAAGGTTCCGCTTATATAGAGGACGTGCAGGGGTATAATGGTCAATTCGGTTGCTGCTTCTGCCTTCTGGGCTTTAAGTGTGAACGCTACTATAGAAGAACGGCACTTGTGTAGATCTGATTTTACGGAAATACCCCTTCGCCACCTTTCACATTAATTTCTCTTATTATTTATCTATTAAACATTTCTAAGAACAACTACACTAGAGAGGTGAGATCTGAGGTGGAGATGATATCATGATCTTCATCCACCTCATTTAGAGAATCGACATTGTGTATTGTGTTAAGTGATTTGAGATTGACAATTTTGGCAACGAGATATATCTCAATGTTGGAATCGTCACACTTATAGTAAAGTCGTATTTGCAAGATACGAGCAAAGGTTGACACGTAATAAGAACATGTCGTCAGAATAGATTTAATTGTCGAGATACCATTAACGATACAATTTACAAATGATTCCAAAATTAATATAATTAATACACTACAAAACAAAAGTGATGATTTAATAATAAAATAGATAATTTACCCAAAGATTTTAAATACTATGTTATAATAACCAGGCCATATATATAACCTCACTAAACGATCAACCAACCGTCAAAAATATACTCTTGATATATGAATTTCTTACAACTTAAGAAACATCCACACTTAACATGATAAATTAATCTGAACATAAGATTCATAAATTAATCAATTCATCACCATACACTGAAAATGAATTAAAAATAGCTAAAATTGTCAATATTGCAAGAGTCAAGGAATTTTTGTCCGCATTCGTATGTATGTACCAACTAGAAAGTTGTTGGTCTCCATACAATTCTTCTACTCAAGTTTTTTATTAACCGATTTTCTTAACAAAACATTTTTTTTTCATCAGAAGAATAAATAAATTGTTACTGAAAGTGACGGCCATGTGCTAGTGCTAAGGTCTCCAACTTCATTGTATTTTATTTATTTATTTTTTGATAGAATTTCATTGTATTTTAAAAAGAATATTAGAAAAAATATATGTTAGTATCAGAGGCACATTTATCTGACTACAATCTGACCAACCAATAAAACAGCTCTTCCAAATAAATTAATCAGCAAAGAAACAGCCACCCTTGAAATTAATTTTATTTTTTTTTGTCAATTTTTTTATAATAATTTTTATGATAACACATATATTTTAACTCCTTAACTATCTCTTCGATTTTATTTATTTTCAAAATTCTAAAATTATTATGTCATTTTTTAATATAGAAAAATCAGCTTTTTTAGTCATGGTATAAAAAATTATCGAGAAATATTATAACAAAAAGTTCCGGTATTAAAAATTCATTATTCAAGCATTTAAAAGTCATGTATTCAATTATAACTTATAAGTTTCCACCGGTATAGTAATATATTTCTATTTATTTACTATCGAATATATTAATTTAATAATAAATTTTCACAATAGAATTAAGAATCAATATCGTTCATAGTTGAATATGAAATTAATCTAATAATTATTTTAATAATCGATTGACTAAAATTTCAACCTTCTTATACATTCTAATAACATTTAGTTATATAAATTTTAGATTAAGGTACAGTATTGAATTCATATATTTTTATGGTTTAATAATATTTTCTCAAATTTCAATCTTCTTAAACATTTTTAAAACACCAAATTATAATTTTTCGATTATGCCACATTAAATTTGTATGTTGCCATGGTTCAATAACTTTTTACAAGATTTCTTTTTCAATATGAACTTCCATATTGTGTACAGTTATGAGGTCAAATCACAAGACAAAAACATTTCGATTTATACATCAACATGTTCAAATCATTAAACCAATTCCTCAAATCACTGTATATTTACACATCTGACACTTAAATAGTTCAATTCACTGTAAGGGCATGTGATCCCGAGCCTCGTGCATGCCTAGGTCAACTGAACTGAGTTCAAATCTAACCAATACAAGTCTCAGAAACTGATGAGTTAGATATTAATTACTCACAAACCCTAAATAAATTCAAATTTATTACACAACATGAAATAATAGTAAATAATAATGTTATGGAAACCAACAAAAAAAAGCATAATGCACAAACATGAATCTTCCACGGGCACAAGTTCGGTGCACATTAAATGTATGCATTGGGAATATTGCTCAATCATAGAGAAAAAATATCATGTTATGCAAAAACAATACTAGGTATGGCTTAATTTTATTTTTTTTTGATACACAAGGCATGGCTTAATTGATTGATTAGAGATAAATTTAAGTATTGAACTCGTTCACGTGATGTTCTCAATAAGACAATTGATCACATTATATATATATAGCTAAATCCTGGACTAATTTGTACAGTGATAAGTAGTAGACACTTAAATTAAAATGGTTGATTTGTCAAGATCAACGAACATAGATCGGTTTGGATGATAATGCAATTTGATTCTATAATTGGGAACTCAATATTATCAGTTTCCCGACAAAACAAATCAAAGACAATCTAGTTTTTTTTTCTTCTTCTTCTTGAGTGTTTGAATCCTTATTATTAAGTATAACAAGAATCAAATAGATATAATTAATAGGAAATAAAATGTATGTTTCTAAACTTCAGAATTTATTTTCCACTAATACGAATAATGATAATGTAGAATTAAATTCGTCCATGATATATTTTTTTTATCATAACTCGCTCATGCAATTGATACTAGTAATATATAGGAGGTAATTGTGAATTAGTTAATTAAAAAAGTTTAAAGTTATGCGTATTTATAATATAACCATTAATAAATCTATTTTAAATATGAGTGTTTGAATCGTATTAATTCAAGAACACAAATTAGTTCTCATAATTTATGATAAGACTATGTTTTCACATTAAACTTAGTCTATATATACTTCCATATTCGTATTAACTTATTGACAAATAAAATATACATGTATAGTTATGATTTGTAAGATATATCATAGATAATGTTTTATGTTGATGTCACCCATTTGATAATCAATACCTAAGGTTTACCAATGTATAGCAATTATCAACATTCAAATTTATTAGTCCTTGAGATATAACAATGTAAAATAGAATCAAACAGACGTAATAAAAAAAACAGTCATATATATAAAAGAAAAAAAAAATTACATGATCTTATAATCTGTCTACTCAAACGATAAATGATTGTAAGTTGTATCCTTAGCGATACATTTCTGAAGCAAAAGTTGTAATTGTTAAAAAAAAAATAATTACATGATCCTATAATCTCTACACGCTTATAGAATTATGATTCTTATTAGTATCTTCATGATTTTCTTTTATACATATTTAAGAAACCTATTATTTTCTAAACTTTCATGATCATAAATTGACAAATCTCCACAAAAGCAACAATTTTTGACCCCACGCCCATGTGCTTGCTTCACCCCAAATCTGTTTTCGGATTATCGAGGGCTTAAGCATGTGATTAGTGGTAATCATTTATTTTAATCATAGCTCTAGATCATCAATATTGTCAGCACTACCATTCTCTCTGACACACATTATCCGGTCTGTAAATTAGCTTCCTAATTTGTTCGTTTGGAGTTTTTAATTAAGAATAATTAATACAAACTTGGTTCACGGGTTCATGTAACCTATGCCTGATTACTACTTAATCATGCAATTTTGGAAGAGCTTCAACTTTATTGTAATTTTTTTATTCAAAGTTTGAATCATGATGTGCTCCTTATGTTTGACTAAATGTTGTTTTCAATCCATTCGTGGTGATTAGTTATTTGAGTTGGTCCATAATTGGATTCGATTTGTAAACAAAGATATATTCTCTTACTTTTTGTATGTTGTCAAGTAGTACCCAAATGAATTATGATGATTGTGAGCTCTCCCAAAATTGCAATGACACTTAACCATCATGTAGTGTTCCTACTTACTTTCAAAATGGTTTTTGTGTTAGTGTCATGTGATAAATAAAGTTTTAATATACTTTTAAATAATATTCTCTTAAACTTCTATAATTTAAAGGGTCTATTTTGATGTTTTTATGTTATGGTTTGTGTTTTTAATTAATAACGTGTCAGTTTCGTCCGGTTTTTTGTGCCAGCTTTGTCTGAATTTAGGTGCCAGCTTCAGTTGGATCGGATGCCCATCTATTGCGCCTTAGGTCCTCGTTGTTAGGTCTAATCTGGTTTAAAGCATCGGGCTACAGGAATTTTGTTCCCACCACGTCTAGATTTGTGAGGATTATTGCCTTGGTTATTTCAAAAGTGGTCATGTATGTCTCTTCCTGATATATAATACATGCGACAATCTTTTAAAAAAAAATAGAGGATTTTCAAAATATTGATGGTGAAACTGAAAATTTTAAATTAATCTTTTTGAATTTCGAAATAACTCATGCACCAAATAACAAATAGTTGTGCAGAGTTAGGGTTTGGGGTTTAGGATGATCTTAACTTCTTTATTTGATTCTCCCGAGTGCCATAGGATAAGGAATGAATCGATTGCTTATCGGAAGCATCATCCCAGGCAAGAGATTACGAGCTACGACATTTGTTCATTATGATCCTCACATAGTGTCAGACTGCCGATGCCGCACATTTACGGAATACTCATTCCCAAACAATGTCAAAAGATATCACGACACAACACCGCAAGAAGTGAAAGTCTATAAACATAAAGATTACGAGCTCTTAGTTGGGGGCATACACATTGTTTGAGATAGAGCAGATCAAGCCTCAGATGGGGAAACACCGCAAGAAATTCAAGACCATAAACATAGAGCTTACAAACTCCCAATTGGAGGTATACACATTGTCTAAGATAGAGTGGATCATGATTAAGATGGGGGAGGATTTTGAGGAGATAGATGGGATGCCACTCCCAGACGCAACATTACTAAAGGGTCTCCGGATCAGATAGCTAGATGAGGAGCTTGGGTACGATTGTGATAGTCTAAAGAATATACATGCAGAGACGTTTGCGCGCCTAAACACGAGACAACTAAAAGAATACAATGTTATATTAGCTTCCTCTTCAAACAAAAAAGAGAAACTAATGTTCTCCGTGGCCGTGGATGTACGGGTATAATCTGTTTGTGGAAAGCTATAATATCAAAGTTGCGGTCCGAACGCAATGTTGTGTTTTCTGTTGCTACATCATACATTGCTACTTTAATACTAGGTAATGGTCGGACGACATACTCAAGATTCCATATTCCGCTTGATGTTTCCAGAGATTCTTCTTACAAAATAAAACATGTGGCTCGACCCTTGCGGAACTGTTGTTGCAGTGCTCGCTGATCGTTTGGGATAAAGCAGCTATGAAAAACAAGCATTGCTTTGAGGCAGTGGACAGAACGTTCGTGACATAATGAGCGTAAAATATGCTGACAGTTCTACAAGACCATTTGGTGGTCTCATGTTCGTCTACATGCAATTTTCGCCAAAATACTATATGTTGTTCCGAAAGGTTCTCGACTAGATATTTTTTACTTATCATTGAACTCATCCTACTTATGGCCCATATTCGAGGTTTTTGAATTGATCGAGAACATGATATTAAAATGTAGAGGGACCATAGAGGAAGATATGGTCGATATACAATCATTCGGTAATTGGATGGTCCAAATTGGTGGGAGAACATCCTGCACTAATTAGACATGAGAACTGCTCAAAGTTCAAGATGATATGTGCTAGGGAGCCTACTGAAATCCAATTGAAGGAATCATTGAAGCAATTTACCCACACCTCATTCGCAACTATACACATCATCCATCTCTTATAGAATGGGCGATTCTCACACCAAAGAATGAAGATGTCAAGGCCATTATGGGTGCCCTTCTGCCAAAAGGAAACACCTACCTAAGCTCTGACATCGTCTGCAAAGGAAGTTTACAAACAAGTGAAGAAGACATGCTATATCCCATAGAGTTTCTCAACAACTTGCGATTTAGTGGTGTTCAAAACCATGCCATTACCCTTAAGATTGTCGTTCTAGTGATGCTGTTAAAAAATTTGAATCAGACAGAAGGCATTTGCAACGGCAGACGTCTGGTCGTCACTAATATTAGTAAATGGTCTGTTAGGGGCGATATAATTTCGGGTTCGTGTTTAGGAAAGATGGTGATTGTTCTTCGCATCATTTTATCTCCAACCGATTTGAAATGGCCTTTCAAACTCAAATATCACCAAATATCATCGATTCCATGATTCACAATGACAATTAACAAAAGTCAAGGTCAATCCCCTTGAACATGTTGGTTCATGCACCGTCAAACAGGTTTGCTCACACCACACGAACAAATTAAGAATTCATATGGTTGTTTCGTGTGCTAACCGTTGTTTACAACACATGTTTTCACACATGTGCAATTGTATGTTGCCGTCTCTCGAGTCACTTCGCAACGGTCTAACAATAATGAATGCAATCGAGGATATGGAAGACCGTACTACAATAAATAACATAGCTTATCATGGGGTTTTCCGCAACATCGTCCCACCTATAAAGTCTGCTCAGGTACTAACCGCATCCCCCATGGAATACCCCTTGCACGAGCCACGATATAAGTCCAATCACAACAACATCATTTGCAAGGTCCGTTTCCATGAGTGTTAGGCAATAACATTATTTACTGCGTTCCTTCTTCCAGTTTGCGCTATAGATGATAGGGTCACCTTGTTTGGTTCTTCCTACGTCACGGCCGTCTACGGTCTTGAAGGCGAACTATTTCACAATTTTTTTCTCTTTGTCATATAATCTTAACATTTTTCTTTACTTCCACATCTTTGTATTAAGAACTACGAATGAATTTATATGTTTCTTAATAACTATGTCATGCACTTTCGTTACACCATTAATTTTCAAGCAAATTGACATGTCTTGAGATAATTTCATCGTACCGTGCGAAGCGCGGTGTCCCCACCTAGTTTACAATGATCAAGGTCATATTTAATTAACAATGTTTGACATTTTAACTGTGATTTTCAGGTTGACATATATAATCCGTTTAAATTAAAATTGATATATATCGAAAACAATCTAGCATTTTAATTTCCTGATTAATCTAGTACCAATGTTTTTTTTCTTGCTCGTATGATCAAGAATTGAATCAAATTCAATTGTAGGTCGGGTTGAAGAGTTGGGTCATGTTAGGCGACTGTGATGATTTCTCAAAGTTTGACATTCTCTTTACACCATGCATGGGTGTAAATATATATATATATATATATGTAACGTACACCTAAAGAAGATTCTACATTATCGTTTCCAAGTTGATCGGAAGGAAACTTAACACTAGAGTTAAATTGAATTGTTGGAACCATAATCATTCATGGACTATGTACCTTGGTCCAAATGAGCTTGCAAGTACATGAGTTCGTATAAGTCTTTCAAGGTATATTCTCTACTTCTCACAGAGCATATTCGGAGTAACATATTTGACATTTTGGTCTGCAGTGTTGATTTTTTCTGTGTCGTTACGAAAATTAAGCCCATCCCATTATTCCTAAACTTGCATATATAGTTTCTCCATTGAAAAATCAGTTGTTAATCGACATATTCAAATTAAGCTTGCTTCCTTTTGTTGCTTTGTTAACGCCCATTTATGACTTTAATATATGTCAATATTCCTCTTGTGTAGATTAATCTCCTTTAGAGAGACTCTCATTTTCCTTTTCCTCACAAGCATACACATGTTGTCAAGCATCCCAACTGCTGTTCAAATAGGTCGTCTAGGTCGTTGAGGGTAGTATTTCGATATCAAGTGATCATTATTTAATATATAGTTTTCCCGTTTTCTTTTATGAATGGAGAATAATTCATAATATTTCGATATCAAGTGATCATTATTCAATATTTAGTTTCCCACATGGTATCGGAATTCTGACAATTGGTTCAGTTACAACCAATATATAGTTTTGCTCACTCGTTTGTTAGCTTATGATTCTTACGAGTGGGAAGAGAATAGTAGGATAGTCCCGATTCTTTTTGTTCATTTCAACCACTTCTTCCATTTAGCCAAAGGTTTCATCTTTCGGCCAGTCGCTTTAACTTCCAGCTTCTTTTTCCCCATCCGATATGTTATGTTGTGCTCCGTTCTAAATGTCATTGATCATCGCCTCCAACAGGCTCTATCGGCTTCATATGCGAAGACCTCAACACTTCTGAAGCACCAAAAAGTAGGCAGTCGATCTTAGATTCTCTACCTCTCGTTAATGAATTATTATTTAAAAATATTTAGTTTTGACAATAAAAATTCATTTAAATACGATATCAACAAGTCTAAAAGATAAGATCAAAATGGGACCAAAAAAGACGACACATGGATAATGAAATTAGCCAATTAGGCCACGAGGACGGCTGGGGCAATGACTTGGTAAGGAAAGAAATGTACTAGTGCAGATAATTAGGCAGTGGCTGGTAGGACTTGAAAGAAGAAAGTTTAAAGTTGGGCAAAGGCTATATAAGCTTGGTATGAAAAGATACCTTCCACACCCGCATAATTAATATGGGTTGTTCATGTCATCGTCAAGAGATTGGTCTGAAATTTATGACCCAAGAATCAGGTAAGCTGCTTCGGGTAAGATAAGGTAACCACACGGACGCTCTCATCTCCATCGCTCATTGGTCGATTTTCATTTTCAAACACTTGACATCAACCGTGAGTGCAACTTACAAGTCATTTTCGCTTTCCTTTTCTCTTCGATAACAACTATTTTATGGGTGCCCATTAGTGCATGGTCAAAGACGCAATGTTCATGATATCAATCCGTTTACTTTTAATTGTGACATTAGAAAGTAAATCGTTTTAATAATGGTGTTTATCAATTACCATACAACCATCATTTTTTAAATGTTCACGTACATCACACATAAGTATTTTTGTTTTGTCCTCTGGCACCATAAACTATATATATCTCCAGGGGCATTATCACAGTGGTCACCGATGCAGCAGCACAGCTCTAAGTCAGTGTGATCATTATTTACTTGATTCGTTTCCGACATATTCCTTAGCAAAACCATAACTCCATCGTTTTCCAATCTATCTAATACAAGTGTTGTATTTAAATGTTTTGATATAATATAGTACTGAATTAATAGGTTTAAATATCATAGTAAGGAGTATTACAATTTGTACACCACTGTCTCCTCCACATATTATAGTCCCATCCATTCTCAGACTCACCTCTCAAAACATTCAAATGTCTAATTTTTATTATGAGGGAAATATGCTTCAAGACAATGGAGGACAAATTGATGGATGAAATGAGTACATAACTTTGGTGCAGCCGTGAATTTATATGATGCTCCGAAACAGTAGCTAATTTATGGATAGTGCGCAACAACCTCGTTTCACCCGAAACATAACAAATGGATTTTTTGTCCAAAAAAACATTTTTTTGTTAAATAGGTAAGATTATGCCATGTGTGGTTGTCAAGTACTATAATTATTTAGAAGAGCAAGTAAACTATATGATGATGTCTATATGAACAGTTCGCTAACATTTGTAATTGTGCCATTCAATAAACTCATACCCCACTGGTGGGTTTCACCATTGTGTATTGGGATTTCAGTTGTAGCCCATATGTAAGCCCAAAAGGGTACTCTCACAAGACACTATCTGGGGCAGATTAAATGGGCCATAACAAGCTTCATTTATTGATATGTAGAGATACCATATGGGGGGTTCCTTAAAATGGAAGAAATAAACAGCCGAGCCTCTTTATCTTTAACAGATAGAAAAAAAGAAATAAAATCTTGTACTTTCTTAGGACTCAAATGCTCTTAATCATCACTTCACTATCCTCTGTACCCTTAAATTCCCCGACCTTGTGCATCCATAAAGCAAAAGCACCAACTCAACCTCAAATCAAAGCACTGCAGAAAGAAACAAAAGGAAAAAGAAATAACAAGAATTAAACAAAAAAAAAGAGACACTCCACTGCAGTTGCTAAGAAAATTGTAGAATCTTCATCTTCAATAACTTACTTTAGAACTTGTCTTTATTCCTCCGAAACATTGCTTCTAATACAGCTTCTATATATCCTCTCAGTCTCCATCACTTGGCAACGTTAACTTACCATGTTGTCCTCCACGTGTTCTTGTTCTTCTCTGTTTCTCAAAATAATCACCATTCTCTTTCTCACCATCCAAACAACATTTAGTCAGTCGAGCCTCTGCACAA
>JAYMSW010005003.1:0-10441 GCA_036897725.1 Erodium texanum | reverse complement strand
CAGACCGCCCTTTATATTGTTGGGGGGAGGCTGGAGAAAGAGGTGGAGCCACAGAATAAGATGAGTTCCCACCATCACCGGTATCAGCCATGAAGTCAAACCAAAAGTCTTCTTTTTCACGCAAATGATCATATAAAAGATCTGATTCTTCAGCCCCATCCCTAACTTTGCTCATAGCAGCCTGGTGATGAGGACAGGCACAAGAATCAAGATATCGATATCAAATCATCACAAATTTATTGCACAAAACCGTCCATGTGAAGAAATAATAATCTTTATCCATGAATATTATTGTCTAGATTTGATTAGAACATAGTAAGTCAAAAACAGGTACTAACAAGATCGTGCTTCATTAACTAAACTCTAAAACGGTCTCAATGTTATACTACTAAGAGTATCGTAATAAATACAAATATATAGTATGAGACTCCACCTGCATCATGCGCATGTCAAAGCGGCCAACAAACACAGTCACTGATACAATGAGATCAAAAACTGTTTTGAACAAATCAGCTGATGTTCTGCAGCATAATGGCAACATAAAATTTTAGCAATAAATTCATAAGATTGCACCTCCCTTTCTTGTAATATTTATTTAAGGAATGGAAAACATGTACCCTGAATACCAAGGAACCATATCCAAGAAATTGGGCTTCATCTGCTTCTTACATTTATCATAATCGTCAACTAACTCTGGATGAGAAAGAGCCCACCTGTTTATTTGTCAGAAATGAATGAATAAGGAAATAAATACATGTAATTTAGTAATCTATATTACAGTGGCATATGAGATTAGAATCTGGTTTCCCAAAAACATCAAGTTGGTAGCTCATGTCTCCATAACTGGTTGGCACTTGTTTCTGGTTAGTACCCAAAAGAATTATTTATCTATATGACATATGTCAAAAAAAAAAATTACCTATATGACAGGGCCGAAGAATGTAAATATGCAAGGTTTCATATCATTTATCCAACCACATTAATAAAATATTCTGTAGGTGAAGTTCATAATCCCAGCACCCAAACATGATGCAATATAATAAGATGAAGCATCAATCTTCATACAAAAATGAGACCTTAAGAAAAAAGCTACACTTGACTACTTACCCCGTAGACCTTTCAACAACATAATTGGCAATGTAAAGGCCTATAAATGTGGCCCATAATGAGTATATGGGGGATATTTCATCTGATATACCAGCCAACGAATCACTGCAACCTAACTGAGAAGGAAAATAATAGAAGGTAAGGATGGGAACAACACAAAAACCCTAGCAGAACACTAATTGCAAATGCTCCAATCATACCTCCCCATAGATAACCCACTTGGACAGAAGTGGATAATCACTAGCAGACCCGACCGGAGCAAACCAGGATGAGCAGACCTGATCTTTCAGCTCATTCATAAGCACGAATTTTGCAAGCAATGTGTCCCTCAGAGAAAACCAGGCAGCGTTTCTCCGTTCGAGTGCTTTCTTACCCATACAGGCACGATTACCACAGTGACTATAAAATACGCAACAGGCTATACTGAGAACCTATTCACACAATGAACACATCATAACAAGGAGAACATTTTAAGTGAAGATCTGGAATCTAAGGAACATTGCATGAACTCACAAAAAACTTACAGCACAATTCTGGACTATAGTCAGGATCTCTGGCCTTTTACCAGCCACACGAGAAACAAGACCGATGTACCAAAGGCCAAGGAATAGAATGTGGAAAACAAGAAGAAACAGGATAGAAGAAATATATATTGTCAAAAATAGTGACAGGTTCATCCTCATGTCAACTCCCATTGACTGAAAACTGGGAAGATGATACAAAGCTGCAACTAAAATCCAGGCTATATACCTGCATACAAATAAACTCAAGCGTTGATATCCTTTCGCTCCTACTAGTTCCCTACACCCATCAATGTCTGTGTGTCATGTGCAAAGTAGGGATGCAATGAATAAAACTTATCTACTTACCATCGGCTGAAATTAGAATAGCTGGGCGTGATAGTCTTCCCAACAAAGGGGGAAGAAAAAAAGTAGAAGAAACCAAGCAAGCACGCATACATAGACCACCATTTGATATTGTTGTCTAGCTTCTCAACAAGTGTATGCATGTTATCAGAAGAGATAAAAAACAAGCAACCCACTGCCACAGCAATTATGGCATGCCTTGAATGCTCATGTGGGTAAGGATATCTATGAGTAAAAATTGTCCTGACCCTCTCCATTCTGAAGGAACCTAGTAACCTATCGACGACCCCATTGAGCTGTCCTGCAGGAGCTCATGTTACTTCACTTTATTCAAATCCTTGTAAGCAAGCACCAAAAAGCAACCATAAAGACCAGCAACCAGTTCCTGAGTGCAAATTACAATTAAGCCTATTAATATGAATCATCATATGTAGTATAATTAATTGAGGTGTGTGAAACAATTATGGTGGTAAATGGAATGAGACATGACGAGAGAAAGTATGACCAAAACTCCACTTATAACTTTTAGAGGCCTCTCGGTTCCTGAATATGGAACCAAGAGATGAAACCACAAGTAACCTTTTCCTGTGCAATGTTCCAACTCAATATTTCATGGAAGTTTGTTCTGAAGAAGAGGAAGCAAAAATAAAAAATAACAAGTTTGAAAATGTAGAGTTCCCCATTTCATTTCTTATTTGAACAAAGAAGAAGTCCTTTATCTCAACATTCCAATGGGTTTTCATCCTAAAATAAGAGGGAAATATTTATAAAAAGTGTCACAGTAAACATAGAATACACCACACTATTACATAATGCCACATTAGTTTTTGATGCAAGAGATGCTCATTCAATTACATGAAACTACCATTGTACCGGGCAAACAGTTCAATTGCATAATCAAACAGTAGAAGTAACCACACAAACAAAGTCCAAACCAATTCATTTACAAAAGGAACCAGCAATATCACTCATTTGAATGTTACAGGATAAGGTTTTACATAGGGAAAAAAAAAAACTTGAGGGCATTCAAAATTAAATTTCCTTGATAAATACCATATATGCATATTGTCTTCTCGTTTCTTTCACACAAATACTAGCAATGTGAAGGGGCAATCCTTGATTATTATTTTTGTATAAGATTCGTTGAAAACTAAAAGGCCAAGTATTTAATGATCATGTAACGTAGAGCATGGAATCAAACATACAAAATCAAAACCCACATTAGGGTTCTCTTCTCTGCATAAGAAGACAAATGAAAAACAGCATTCAATTCGGAGCAGAGGAACCACGGACCAGAAAGTTTATACTTTTCAAGGAAAACCCAAAACAGTCGCGTAAAAACCCACCTCGAAAAATCAAAATCAATGGAAGCAGAGAGAGCGAGGAGGCACCTGAAAGAGGAAATGGAGGATTGATATGGATAATCTTACAGAAGAGGCATGGCAATGGTATCTGAGAGACAGAAAATCATCAATGGCATATTCTCCTCCAAATCCAGACCCATAAAATAAACTAGCAGAGGTTGTTGTTGGTTTTCTTTTTTTTCTTATTCTTATTTGTGGATGATTATTTTTATCCCTTTCTGATTCCTGGTTTTGAATCAAAATCAGTCACCTCCTATTTTGGTTACTTGTCTTTTGGGGTTGATTGCTCTTGCTCCCTTACTTGTCTTGTTTTCTTGGGTCTGGACGTTTTGGGCAGTGGTTTCGCAGTTTTTGGGGAATTTCTTTTCATTTTTAAACCCGGAAAATGTTTTTTTTTTTTCGTCTAGTCATTTTATGATAACCTCAAATTTAAAGAAGTCTCTAAGATAAAATTAAAAGGCTACACTATCATCTTTTGGTCTAGAAAATTTTAAAGGCCTTTTGTCATGTTCTGTAACGGGCGTCATTTGTTCCGTTACGATTTTGGTATCCTGCGTCAATTGCTGTATCAAAGTCTTTTTCATAAACACGAGAGTTTTCTTTTGATTGACGTATTGAGTGACGGACATCAGATAGTTCGTCACGTGTTTTGTGACCTACGTCCAGTTCTCCGTTGATAGCTCTACCTGGGGTTTTTAGCTTCTCGTGTTGGGGAATGTCGGGATCAGCTAACACTTTGCCACTCTTTATGCTGATGGCACTCACGTTCTCCTTGGGGTTCTTAAGAGAATCATTCGGTAATGACCCCGGAGCTCTAGTGTTCATTTGAGTGCCTAGTTGTCCCATCTAGTTTTGAAGGCTTTGTATTGCGGACTTCATCTCGTCCTTCTCTTCTTGTTTCTTTAACATCTGCACCATGAAATCATAAGATGCGAGCTCATTTTTCTTATCTGAATTTTCTTTTACCTGATATGCTGGGTTGTTCGGCCTTCGATCATGGTTCTGGTGTTAGTTACTCTCCCAGTTCGCACTTGTAGAGTTCTAATCTGGCAAGTCCTCCAAATATCTTGGTCATAGGGCATTTTTTTAATTCTTGAATTGAGGCGGTCGTGGTCCTCATCATTTCTTGGTTCTGTATGGCCATGTCCTTCACCGAGTCCAAAACCTTATCCATTTTATGGGAGGCATCTACTGAGAGTATTGAGCCTTATGGTGCCTTTTCTGACTGCCATTCATTGTTGGGCATAATCTTGCCCATGACCTCTAGACTCCTAGCAAGTGTCTTATTTTTAAACGATTCATTGGAGTTGGCATTTAACTCTACTTGTTAGGTGGGTTGAGGGCGAGGTAAAAGGTCTAGATGACCATCCACTCTAGTATCCCGTGGTGTGGGCAATCCCTCAGTATTCCTTGGAAATACTCTCATGCCTCAACCAAGGACTCACTATCATCTTGATCAAAGGTGTGGATCTTCATCCTCAGCTCTTTAGGCTTGGTGGCTGAGAAAAACCTTCCCATAAATACCTCCATGAACTCATCCCATGTCATAATGGGTTCTGCTGGGAGACTCTTGATCCATCTGTCAACAACGCCTCTCAAAGCGAACTCAATTGTTCTCAGTTTCACATCATCCTCAGTCATTCCCCGATATTGAAATGTATTACATATATGCATGAATCTCGCCATGAATGTTGCAGGGTCTTCATCCTGAAATCTACTAAATGACTCATTTCTAAACATTTCTATGATCTGTGCTTTTATCTCAAAGTCCCCGTCCACCGGAGGCTTCCTAATAGCTAAAGTGGGTTTAAGGTACCAGCTATACCATATTGACCCAACACCATTTCGTCTGTTGGTTCTGTCATTTCTGATACTGCGGCTTCTTCTCTCCTATTTGCTGCTCTTGACCAGCTGATCGATCTTCCTTTTACCTGTCTTAGCTTGCTTCTAATCATTCAAAGCAAACTCGAGAGGGAAATGGTTAGATCGTAATTTAAATATTAACAAAATGAAATAAACTTTATACAAACAAAACAATTAACACTAGCAGTTTCGTCCCTGGCAACGGTGCCAAAAACTTGACACGCTCAGAACCTACCTAATAAGTCAGGTAGATTCCGATAGGAGCGCGTGACACGGCAGTGTATCGGTCAAAATAATATAGGGCTTATAAATCAAGACCCCAATGTATCGAATCAATAGGACAAAACAGGGAATGTTAACTATTCTACTTGTGAGATAGCTTATCTCGGGTTTGCAAAAGGTTTGGTTTTTTTTTTTTTGTAAACTAAAAAGATAATTTAAATGAAATGCAAAGAATATCAAAATTACAAAGTAAAACAGGGTTTTGGAAATCTTAGTTAACAGGAAATCTAGGGCTTTTGGGTTCATAGGGGTACATCCATATCAATAATTCTATAGCAATAAAGTATTGTTGATTTCTTTCTCAGTGTAGCAGAATACTCTCAAACTAGTCCTGACCCCCTTACAAGTGCATTAGGTCCCTCATGGGTTTTGGAAATCTCAATTAACATGAAATCTAGGGCTTTTGGGTTCATAGGGGTACATCCATGTCAATAATTCTATAGCAATAAAGTGTTGTTGATTTCTATCTGAGTGTAGTGGAATACACTCAAACTAGTCTTGGCCCTCTTACGAGTGCATTAGGTCCCTCATAGTAATTATCCGCCAAGTCGTTACCGGTCGAGGTGTAAATAATCCTAAGGCTTAAGGTTCTATGTAAACGTTAACTTAATATTGTGGTTAAAAGCTGCTGCCAAAGTTGGTCCTACCGTTACCGACTAGGATCGTAACTAGGTCCCATCTAGATCTAGTCCAATTTACTAACCCCTTTGGCAGGTGACCTTAATGAATTTTAGTTCTAACCCTAGGTGATCAATCTAGTTTTTAGCATTAAGGACTTACTAGATGCGAATCCTAATAGTTTGTATCAACATCCAAGTTATTACCCTAGTTTATTGTCATGGAATCAACCCCTAATCCCACATAACCTTAGATTATGGAATTAGTTGTTCATTATTGAGAAAGTAAGAAATACATAGAAGAGAATGAAGAAAACATCACGGTATTCATAAAGTATGAACAATACAATACCAAAAGTTGAATCCTTGATCCTTCGCTAAGCTTCTCTAGCTCTAAACCCTTAGTTCTCCTCTGAGAATTTTGAGCTTCAAATACAAAGTAAGTGATCCTCAATAATGAACCCTAACTTGGCTTTTATACTACTTAGCTAAAACAAGGGAAAACTGATAAAGTCCTACAATACTAGTGCGTGACAGACTAGGTAACACGAGTCATAGAGTCTGTCACGATGTTGGTTACGTGCGTCATGGCCTCCGTCTTGTGACTCCCAAGAATCTATTTCCCCAGCTTTTTGTATATACCTTGGACCTGACGCCCATCAGCCAATGCGTAACGCCCCAGGTGACGAGTGTCAGTCAACATGTCAGCTCCTTCGGCAGCTACTGTTCAGCTCATGTATTTAAATTTCAAAATACCATGTAGGTGATAGGGTCCAAATAGTGCGTAACGCACTTATTGACGCCCGTCACCAACTCCGTCATGCACTCCAATACTCTCTGTCCAGACTACTCCTCAGGTGATGCCCGTTAGGAAGCTCGGGATGGACTAACTGACGTGCGTCACAAACTGGGTCAAGTTCCTCTTGTTTCGGACTTAGCTACTTTTCACCATATTTGCCTCGTTTTTGCTCCTTTTCAATGCATAGAGTTAGAATATCAGAAAAGTGTAAAATGGGAATAAAAGAATATTACTATACTCAAAGTGGTGATGATATCGACTTAAAGTATGAGAATAAATATCGATTTAAGAGGCAAGATGCGTCCACATCAACCCACTACGTCTTAACCTAAGGTTTCTTAGAGTGTGGGGGTGTTTGGCGAAAGTAGACCTTCTTGACCCCAAGAGGACGGATACTAGGCCAAAGACCTTTGACAACATGTTTATTGGTTACACTTAGAATAATGTGGCATATAGATTCATGTTTATCGGTCGTGTAGAGGAACTTAGAAGAAGTAAGAGGACCAGAATTGAGAATAATTTTGGAGATGAATTTGTCCCTACTTTCTCCCTAAAATTGCTTGTGTGGATTTTGTTTCGGATGCACT
The DNA here is from genome assembly GCA_036897725.1 of Erodium texanum. Lineage (NCBI taxonomy): Eukaryota > Viridiplantae > Streptophyta > Magnoliopsida > Geraniales > Geraniaceae > Erodium > Erodium texanum. Next base: position 2,956 of record JAYMSW010005003.1, on the reverse strand, counting down.
TGTTTCGACATTTGGAAGAAGATCCAAGGACTTATGTTGAGGCTTTGAGATTAGTTGATGATATTTTTTTGGAAAGAATCGATTAGGGATGAACTCAACTTTGTTGTATCGAATTAGACTTGGGATCTAGTACACTTACCTAAGGGATCCAAACCCATTAGTAGTAAGTGGGTCTTCAAGAAGAATCTGAGACCCGATGGTATAATAGAAAGGTTTAAAGTGAGATCGTGGTTAGAGACTTCAGATAGATCAAGGACATTGATTATTTCGATACTTATTCCCCCATGACAAAGATTGTGACGATTAGGTCTCTATTTGATTAAGATGCTATTCATGGCTTGATAATCCATCATATGGATGTCAAAACCTCTTTCTTGAATGATGATCTAAAGGAACATATATATGGAAAAACCCGAAAGGTTCTTGACTGATGGGAAAAATAATAAAGTGTGCAAGCTGAGGAAGTCTTTGTATGGTCTGAAGCAAACACCAAAACTGTGGTATGAGAACTTTGACCATTCCTTGGTAATAGACGGTTATAATGTGAATAACTCTGATTCCTGTGTGTACTCAAAAGTAACATAATCAAGTTGTGTGATTATCTTTCTGTTGTGGATGACATGTTGATTCTTAGAAACAATATCAGTGTTGTGAATGATACCCAAAAAAAATGTCATCTCATTTTGAGATGAAGGACCTAGGAGAAGCAGATGTCATTCTAAGAGTTAAAGTATAGAGAAACTCTAATGGCATCTCCTTGAGTCAATCTCACTATGTTGAGAAAGTGTTGAAAAAATTCAATCACTTTCATGTTATGGCTGCTAAAACTCCCTATGACTGTAGTGTACATCTCTCAAAGAACTTGGGTGAAAGCGTTCCACAAATTGAGTACTCCAAAATTATAGGAAGTATGATGTTCCTCATGAATTGTATTCGACCTGACATTGCCTATGTGGCTAGTAGGTTGAGTCAGTATACACATAACCCTAATGAAGAACATTGGAATGCTCTATGTCGTCTGCTGAAGAACCTAAAAGGGACAATAAATTGGTCCCTACATTATAGTAAATTTCTTATTGTGTTAGAAAGTTACTATGATGATAACTGGGTTTCTGGTAATGATGAGATCAGCTCGTCGAGTGGTTATCCACCACGCAGTCTAAGTTCATTGCCTTTGATTTGACATAGCAAAAAGCAGACTGGTTGAGGAATTATTAGCAGATGTGCATGTATGAGGAAGTCAAGTTGTGTCTGTCTCCCTAAGTTGTGATTCACAGTAGGCTATTTGTATTGAAAAGAATAATGTCTCTTATGGAAAGAGAAAACTTATTCGTATTAGCCACGATATGGTTAAAAAAACTAAAAAATAGAGTGATTTTTTTGGAATACGTAAGGTCTAAAGGAATCTTACTAACCTTTTCACCAAGGGTTTACCAAGAAAGTTGTCCTTGATTCATCGAGGGGGATGGGACTTAATACCACAAATCAAGTGTGGTAGATACCCATTAGAATTCAAACGAAGTCATATGAGACTTGATGCACTACATTTCCCATCCGTATGACATGTAGTAGTGCATAATGATACATAGCCAGTTTTGGCGGTACTATAGAGAGGAATTTGATGGATCTTGATCTATAACTAGTTTTGCTAGTGCTATAGAGATACATTTGATAGATCTTGGTTGATAGTCTATAACCAGTTTTGGTGGTTCTATAGAGACGCACTTGATGGACTACTGACATGATGGAATCTATGTTCTTAATAGCTCAAACCTATAAGGAAAGTGATGTATAGACGCACTAGATAAGCCATATACATGTGTGATGGCGAGGCACCATCTATGAAAGACTTGGGCAAGTCTTCCTATAACAGTCATTAAACCCGAGGTGTACATATGACCTTTTATTGTGTTTTCGATGGATTGTGGAATGTCAAATTCAGAAGGCATGACATGTGTTAAAAGGTGTATCAACCAAAGCTAGATAAGTTCAACATTAATTTCACTTATTTTAAGTAAGTTGTTTCCTCATCTCACTACATGTCAATTCAAATCGAAAGATATTGACACTTAAGATCGGTCTTTCCTATACCTAAGCTTTCCCTAAAACTTCATTTTGACTCGTAATTTATCTTAAAGGGTTTTACGTATTTTGTAGGGGGGTTGTTAGATAAAATGGCTCAAGAATTTTTCTTTAGGTCAAATATGTTTTAAAAGTTTGTCTTGAAATTGCTTTTAATTCATTTAAAGCAAAACATTAAAATTGATTTTAAATGAGTTTGAATTTGTATTTGGTCAAAGACATTCAAAGAGTCTTGATTGTGTGGAGGAAATTGTGAGGACTTTATTGGATGGAGTAAATGTGGTTTTAATTGTGTTTTAATACTCTACAACTCACACACTCTTTTCATTCTCATTCTATCTCGTGTTTCTTTTTGTCTTTAATCGCGCTTTATTACTATTGCTTGGGTACTATCCATATATTTCACATCCAGTAGAGCAAGTAGGCGTGCTGGCGGATCGAGTTGTGTTAACTTTAGAGAGCAACCGCTGTTGATCGCCACCACGGTCACGCCAAAACATTTGCTTTCAAGTCAGTGGGTCGAGACTATCACAACACAACTGCTTCCAATCTGCTCATCAAACGGATAAGTTTACCATTTTATTTGTTTTACAGTTCATCAAATTTATCTTTCGTACATGGGCCTTATTCCAAACTGTCTTAATTATGCTATGCTTGTTGATTTAAGCTCTTAATACAATTCATCTATTTTCCGCAAAAAAAAAGGAGAGGTAAGCCGTTGTGGTGGATACGTCGGATGGCAGAAATCTGAAGTGGCGTGAGCGGTATGCTGCTGTGGAGGATGCGTCGGATGGACACGTCCGCGTTCGGTGCCGGATATCCAACATCGCGTCTGGACGCTAGCGACTGATCCGTGCACGTTTCGGCTGCTCGC
>JAYMSW010005002.1:0-10442 GCA_036897725.1 Erodium texanum | reverse complement strand
GTCTGTATCGATTAAACCAATTGTTGGAAATCCTAAAGCGGTGCATTCTAGAAGGGCTGTAAATCCATCTTGTTGATCAAAGACGATTACAATATCGAGTAATCCCGTCATATATTACACCCCGTCTAAATATTTTTGCAATTTTGAACTTACATATTTATTTTTTAGGCAAAATCAAGCTTAACTACATAAGCTTGACCGAACATGAGATCCAAGTAAATTTTCTTCGATTCAAACCGAGCTTTGATAAAACTAGACTTGATTGGGTTCGTTTACACCGATAGTTGCTTGCATTGGGCTTGCGGTGTTGTAGCAAGTCGACTCGGGCGGCCTAAAAGGAACACAATCGAAAGCCCAATTAGGCCCAGATGATGAAACACGTGAGCGGCAACTGTATAGACCTCACTCCAGCAACAATTGAAGTTTGACTGTTTTTATCTTCCTCGGAAACAACACACGATCTAGAATCAGCCTATCCGAGAAGAGAGGAAGTCAAGTAAACCAGCAAGCTGATCTTCATCGGTAAGCTAAACTTTTTTACCTCCGAAACTGCAGATTTTTAATCAAGATTAAGATTTCGTCCCACGAATCTATTTATCTCTAGCTATTTCCTGCTTTCGATTACTGTATTAGTCACGAATTAGCTTATAAATGTATCAAAATCATAGTGATTACAGTATTAACAGTCCGTAGTTCTTAATCATGTCTGAGTTTTATAATCTGAATCCAAAACCCAGATCCCAGTTGGAAATATACTAATGTAGCAGATTTCAAATGGAATCAGAATCTGGGTTGAGTTGGGCTTTGATTTTTTTTTTTTAATTTTACCTGAAAATGCCAATTACCAACAGCTCTTTATAGTTCTTTGTGTACCATGTTGATAAAGTTGAGACCTTTTTGGGTTTAATGTTGTTTAATAGTTAACAATGAGCTCGGATAATGTTAATGAGGACTGTATTGGATGGGCTGCAAGAGATCCTTCTGGATTGCTATCACCTTACAAATTCAGTCGAAGGTATTTGTAACGATACTCTTGTGTTCGTGTTAATTCCTTGAATTAGATCGAATTTAGGCATTTATGGATTAGTTTTGGTCACTCAGGGCTCTGAGAAGCGATGATGTTTCACTGAAGATCACTCATTGTGGGGTTTGTTATGCTGATGTTGTCTGGACTAGGAACAAACATCACGATTCCAAGTACCCCGTAGTACCAGGGTACATTGCTTTCATGTAGAACAATATCTAATTTACGTGTTCCTTGAACTAACTTATGTATCCGATGAACCAGACACGAGATTGTTGGAGTTGTGCAAGAGGTTGGCTCTGAAGTTAGCCGCTTCAAGGTTGGTGATCATGTGGGTGTGGGAACTTATGTTAACTCGTGCAGAGAATGTGAGTACTGTAACAATAGGCTAGAAGTTCATTGTGAGAAGGGAGCTGTTTACACTTTCAATGGAGTTGATGTGGACGGGACTGTCACGAAGGGAGGATATAGTAGTTTCATCGTTGTCCACGAAAGGTAAATTGGTAATTACTAGTTACTAATTTCATTCTAATTGTCCTAATTGCTTGATGATTGCTTGAGAAGTTTGGGGAGATTCAACGGTTTCTGTCTGAGCCTCGCATTCACCACTTGATAAGAATATTAGGGGTCGGGCTTTAATATGGTATCAGTTCTTGGTCTGTGTCCACCTGAACCCCTCTATGCCATCTAGTTATCGGGTTAGGGGCCCGTGATTCACGTGCAGAATCATGTAATCCAGCTTGGACCGGGGGCCTCTACCTGTTAGCTTGAGCTTTTAGGTGGGTGGGCTTTAATAGTCTTGGTATTGAAATGCAGGTACTGCTTCAGGATAGCGGAGAATTACCCGTTGGCCTCAGCAGCGCCATTGCTCTGTGCTGGAATTACAGTCTACACTCCAATGATTCGCCATAAGATGAACCAGCCCGGTAAGTCCTTGGGGGTTATAGGGCTAGGTGGGCTCGGTCACATGGCGGTAAAGTTCGGGAAGGCTTTTGGATTGAGCGTGACTGTGTTCAGCACTAGCATGTCAAAGAAAGAGGAAGCGTTGAGCGTGCTTGGTGCAGACAAGTTCGTTCTCTCATCCAATCAAGAGCAGATGAAGGTAAAAACATAAACTTCCTGTAGATCAAAAGGACTCAACTGAGACTTGTGTATCTCTTGTGCAGGCAATGGCTAAATCGTTAGACTTCATCATCGATGCAGCATCTGGGGATCACCCGTTTGATCCTTACATGTCATTGCTGAAGACTGCCGGCATCCTGGTCCTTGTGGGGTTCCCGAGCGAAGTGAAGTTCAGTCCTGCAAACCTTAATCTCGGTATGAAAACTGTTGCGGGAAGCTTAACGGGCGGTACCAAGGGGATACAAGAAATGTTAGACTTCTGTGCTGCCAAGAAAATATACCCAGAAATAGAGGTTGTGCCTATACAGTATGCAAATGAAGCTCTGGAAAGGTTAATAAAAAGGGACGTGAAGTACAGGTTCGTGATTGATATTGAGAACTCTCTGAAATGAGAAACATAACTCAAGATTTTTGCCAATTTCAGCGGAATGAAACTTGGCCAATATTGTATTTCCTATTTTCTTCTCAAATAAATGATAAAGAATTATGTTTCAGAAAAAATCATTGACATGAATTTTTTTGAAAGGCATAATTGCATATAGGTTGTCCTAAAAAAATAGGCCTTTGGTGAGTAACTATCTTCAAATTCGAAACATTATTTATGGCTCTCTTAACTTCCATTATATCTCATGGTGTTGAATATGGTTGCAGTTGATATAAGAATGAATGATGAATAATGAAAAGACATTTTATGCTTTTCAATTATGCAATGGTCATATTTAACAGTCAGAAAAAAATAATAATGGTAGGTTGACTGTAAATAACGTTTTTAAAGGGCATATTTTTTTTTTGAATAAATTTTTAAAGGGCATATTAGAAAAAAGGTCAATAATGATATATTTTTATCGAAGCAATGTGAAGAGTAGTTTTGACTTCTTAGTTTCAACATGAAACAAAACGACTGGATTTACCACTAGGAAACATTCTATACATGTCCAAAGTAAACCAACCCTCCCGAACCAGAACGGTTATCACCACTGTCACTAGTCAGAACCACAGCTGTAACCCAAGTCAATTCGCCACAATTACAAAGATGGACAAAAAAAATATGTGCAAGAACATCGTTAGAACCATGCACCCATTTCTTGCTAGCACATTGTAGCAACATGGAAGTTGAGGTCATCTTCGTCCTCGAGACTGTACTTGCTGAAGTGCTCCACTCTGAACTTCCATTCTCCTTCAATGGGGTTGTAGGACATGAACGTAGCACCTTGCTCCTCGACCTTCCTCTTCAGCATTTCCTTGTACTTCTCAATCTTCGGCCCTTCCTTGTACTGTTTACCTGTCTTCTTGTCAACGCATTTTATGTTGAGGAGCGTTACCTCGGCAGGCTTGTTGAGGCCTTGTCCAACAGGAGGCTTTTTGGTATCGTCCATGTAAACGACCACCTCTCTGTTGTTGAACTGGACGAGGGACTCGAGATCGAGTCTGTGCACTTCTGTTTCACCCATGAACTTGATGCTCCCATAGCCATGCCTTCCAACGACAAAGTCTTTTACGCGACGGCAATACCCTGGGTCGGCTCTTTCCTTGGCCGCCAGTTCTTGGATTTTTGGTTCTGTGTAGTAGTCGGACCTGCGGAGTTTTGGCATTAGTGCTTCGATATCGGCTCCATGCTCGTACACAATCGCAGCCTCGCCAGCTCGGTGCCCAGAGATTGTCATGCAAGTGTCCCCTTTCTGCATGGAATGATCATCGTGGAGACCGTTAGGTTTTGGATTGGCTTTGAAGTGGTTTTGCTCCTTTGCCATACCATCTTCAGCAAGAGTTCCTGCACAATATGAATACGAGTTTCATTGTAGCAACTATTACCATCGAAAGCTTCAAAGGAGTCTCATTGTGCATAAAGTTGCATGGATTAACAGACAAAATTCGTAGAGAGCAAACACTTATGATCTTTATCCACAGCATCGAGCCTGTTTTGGTGAGGAACGATGGGAAATTCCCCTGAATATTAACATTAGTTAAAAGGATGAAGCTATTAAAAGTGCTCAACTCAAGCATCTTATATTTTGTTTCAGAGAAACTGGAACATTGGTATGAAGGCATTAGCTTTTAGCTCAGATACCAAGTGCCAAAGGTCGAGAGCACCACTATTCCTTGACTATGCCTAATCTGTATGTCTATAGCAGACCTTTTCAGTTAAATTAAAATTTTAAACAATCAGAGAAGGTAATTAAGGAAAGTTGTATATTTGAATCAATTTAAAGTAGCAAAAATGAGCTACCTCCTAGATTATAATTGCTAGCCTAACATATTTCAAAAACAAATTATTTACTCCACTAACAATCAAGTTGGAGCAAGGCACAAATTGTAAAAGGATTTTACCATTCTCATGTACTGTAGTAGATGATTCCTTGAGCGGAGATGCCTTGTCTGCACTAGCTCTAGTAGGCCATTGCTCGGTGGGACAAATCACAAGAGCTCTTGGATTCTCCCTAGGAATGAATAAAGCATCAGCCTTTGGTGTGATTGGTGTTTCTTCATTGTCACCAAAAAAAGGCACCTGTATGCAACAACAATCAAATGATGAATCAAACAATTTTCATTTTAAACTCCATAAAGAACTTGAGGTTTAAAAAATCATATAAGTCATATCCAACGCATGTTGATCGTTACCTTCGGACCATCATTCTTAGGATGATATTTCCTTGCAGGCAATCTAACCCGCCTTTGAGACAAATGTCGAGAAGTCAACAAGGGTGATATTCTAGCAGGAGCAGGTTTGTCAACAACCTAATTTAAGACAATATCAAAACCATGTTAACAGAATAAATTCCTTCAATCAGAGAGCACTAGAATAGCAAGATTGCAATAATTACATGACAGTGAAGTTCAGGTCAGATAATACGTACAGGCATGCTAGATATTCCATATTGAACTGAAGATGCAGTTCCAGTTCGACCAATTGACATGTGAGGCATTGCAGGTAGTGTTCCAAATGGATTTATAATAGGTGCTGGTTGCAGAACTGCAGCGCTCTGAGTAGCCACCCTGTAAATCAAAGTGTGAGTCAGTACAAAATAATATTGAAGCAAGATATAAAAAGCACATATGTATAATAAGTCTAGAATATTCATTTTCTGCTTCATAAACTACTTGAATATAGTGATCGAAACCAATAGAGATGTCCATGTTCAGGATCATGGACTGGCAAAAAGGCTGGGTACAGAAAATACATGCTTGCAAGAACCAACATAGACACAAACAAAAGCAATGTGGTTCAGGTCGAAATATGAACTATTATACCATAGATGCATGATTGTCATGATTCTAACAGAACAATAGAGGTAGAAAAAATAGCAGTTTATCAAGGAAAGAAGAAAGGCAGTCCATAGATTTAAGAACACGAAACATACGGTTGTCCAAAGTTATTTTGACCAAAAATGCTTGAACCACCACCAAGGCCAAAACCACTCAAACCAGCTGCATAGAAATCCATGTGATAAGTCAAACTCGGCACCTCTTAAATTCCAACGTAATACATCAATTACATGATAAAGAGCCACTTTAACATACCTGTTTGTGTCTGACCAAAGTTGTTAAAGCCAAAAGAACTGGTTGTCTGTGCAGGCTGAGATAGCTGGAATGGTGTAGAGAAAGAAGGCTGCAGATATAGGCAAAATTAAAAGACAAATCACCTAGAATATCACAATACTTTAGAACAGCTATAGGGCTTTGAAATGCAAAAGTATAGCAAAATACAAGGATTTAGAGACATTCTTAAGATAGCAATGAAGGAAAATAACAGCTACCGGGATTTGAAATGCAAAAGTAAAGCAAAAAAACAAGGATTTAATTGCATTCTTAAGATAACAATGAAGAAAATAATTGTACAAGTTCCAACGTTGACTTACAGTTGTTTGACCAAAAGCGCCTGTGTTGCTTGAAGAAAACAATGATGGAGAGGACGAGAACATGCCCCCGAGTCCAGTTGAAGGTGTACTAAATATGTTTGTTTGACCGAAGGAAGGGGCAGAATTTTGTCCGAAGACTGTGGTATTCTGCCCAAAAACAGAACTTGTCTGGCCAAGAGAAGGTGAGGACTGAAAAAGCCCAGATGATTGAGTGCCACCAAAACCACCATTGAATGCTGAAGTTCCCTGAACTGGACCAGAACCAAAGATAGATGGTGATGAACCAAAAGCGGGTGAGCTTGATGTACTAAAAAGAGAAGGGGTGGAATTGGACCCAAAAGGGTTCGCTGCAGGAGCAGATGTTTGAAATAAGGAAGGTGTTGCAGATGAAGTTGCTCCAAAAGGGTTGGATGACGTAAAGGCAGAAGAGGATCCAAATCCTGCTCCCCCAAAGGCTGAAGTCTTTGGAGCAAATGGATTTGAAGATGTTGAAGTTGAGAAAGGATTTGAGGATGTCTGAGCAAATGAAGGTGCAGAATTGAAAGGGTAGGACTGCGGGGCAGATGTGTTAAATCCAATCCCACCAGTAGCCTGACCAGCTGGAGGAGGTCCACCTAGAATTTAAATAGAAAATTATTCAGTTTTTAGCTACAAAATACTTTATTTCCAATAGACAGTAAGAATATTAAGTTAAGCATACCTTTATCTCCCAATTGATAATCCTCCCATCTCAGTTCCTCATGGCTTTTATCTTTGTATGCAGGCATGGCTGATATTGACACAAGCTTTCCAGAAGTAGGTGCATTATTGCTATCTATCTCGGTAGTTGGCGTGTAAGCTGCTGCTCTGCTTCCTCCACGCGGAGCCCCAAAGGCAGACTGCCCAAACCCAGTGTTCCCAAATGCTGGGGTTGTAGACTGGGATCCTGCATGATAGGTCAAAAGCAACAAAGTCGAAAATTAATAGATTAAAACATACAGCATATAGTATAAAGCCACCAAGCTATTCAACACATAACCAACCAAAAAATATTGAAACTTACCAAATGGAGAACTCTGCGCTCCAAAAGGAGTTGTACTGCTTCCAAATGGGCTGCTACCAAATGTTGAAGTTGACTGACCAAAAGCTGGAGTAGACCCAAATGTAAGGGATGGGGTACTAGAAGCACCAAATGCATTAGTGCTGGATGATCCAAACATGGGGGTGCTTGAAGCACCAAATGCTCCTCCAGATCCAAAAACTGAGGTGTTTGAAGCACCAAATGCAGACCCTGTGCTACCAAATGCCGGACTTGCTGTTGATCCGAAGGCTGGGGAGCTTGAGGCACCAAAAGCCGGGGAGCTAGTTGCACCAAAGGCAGGGGCACTAGAAGCGCCAAAAGCAGGTTGACTTGATGCGCCAAAAGGTGTGGAGGAACCAAACATGCTGCTTCCAAATGCTGGCTGAGATTGCTGAAATGAGTTCCCAAAGGGACTTGCTTGAGTAGGAGTGGACCCAAAGCCCCCAAATGCAGGTTTCTGACCGAACACTGATGATCCTAGAAATTTTTGTAACAGTCAGTACAGATTGGAAAGGTAAGAAAATACCTACAAGGACAAGACACTCATATACTTGCATAACTAGAACAAAGTACTGGGTAAAAATCAAGCATCACCCCAGAAAATGTATAATTCCCACATATAGTGCATGATGAACTGAACAAGCAACTATCAACCTTGAAGTGGAGAAAACTAAACTATAAATTTGGAGGAAATTAACATGTCTTAGCAATTGAGTCTATTTATTTTCAAAAAAAAAAAAAGTACAACTGTACAGGTTAAAATTTAGAAGTGAGTAGTGAAAATACAGATTGTCTCTGTCTCCCCACCCTGAAAAAATATCAACACATTCATAGATTGAATAGGCGTGTTTATTAATAAGCAAACATACCACCAAATGCTGGTGAAGAACTACCAAATGCAGGAGTGGTAGATGCTCCAAAAGCAGGTGATGAACTTCCAAACACCTGAGATGATGAAGCACCAAAAGGTGTAGTAGAGTTCATGGGTGCAGATGGTTGACCAAACACACCAGTTGAAGTGCCCCCGAATAAGGAAGTCCCTGGCTGTGATCCAAAAGGAGATGTGCTGCCAAAGGGTTTAGGAGCAAAAGGATTATTGCTCGCATTGTTTGTCTGTCCAAAAACTGGTTGCGAACCGAATGGACTACTTGTATTGTTTGTCTGCCCAAAAGCTGTTAGAAGAAGGGTTTTATATTAGTCTTTTCTCATCTTGTCCAGGTCAACAAAAAAGTAAACTACCACCATTACAGGTCAAACTCAGGGAAAATACATCCAAAGATAAATGCGGGCGTATGTAAAATGTAACCAGATCAGTTGGAATATTAGGAATATTGACAGATCAATGAGGCTATAAAAAGCATAAACTCTTGAACCCAGATGTCTAGGACATCATAGCAGGCACATTGTGATCATGGAGAGAAAATCACATACTTACATCTCTAAAAAAACAGAAGGGACAAATTAATTCATATATTGTATATGGTACACCAAATCAGCCATGAGTACTGCAATATGTAGCATAAGAACAATGAGAAGCACTTACGATTAGTTTGACCGAACATCCTTGCTTATGATTCTTTAATCCAATTGCAGTAAGAGTTTGCAGATGCTGTGAAATAACCAAAAATCAAGTAAAAAAACGGAATGAAAAACATTAAGGATGTAACATACATACTACAAAACACGCATTTGGTGAAATCTAACATCCATTCCCGATCAATATTAGCAGATACTCAATTCAACAAGAACAAACAGCTTAACATCGCCAAGAAAAAGTAGTTCAGGAGTCCAAATTTGATATATGCACATTCAGAAAAAGCAAATCAAAATTGGAAACCGAACTTCCACACATTTAGGGCATCACGAGTCAAACAAATTGAATCTGGGATCCATGTGACAATCAACTGGCCCTACATTAAGCAATCGAAATCATCATCCCTTCTCTTTCAACTTTTTTCCACAAAAGGAGTATAATATACGAATAATTTGAAACCGTGCAAAGGTATATACGCATGCGACAACGATAGGAATAAAGTTAACTAAAACTGCACACGGAGTGTACAGCAATGGCGGAAACGGAGAAATCGAGCAGCGTCGCGATCGAAGCAGAGGAAGAGGCAAGCTTAGGGAATTACCAGAGGCCGGAAGATGGAGAGAATTAGGGTTCTGTGTCGATCTTCTCTGCGGAGAGAATCGCTAGAGCTGAGGAAGAGAAGGAAGGTCCGTGAAATATTACAGGAGCTGACCTTTCGTAATTGCGATGAATGATTGATTGCGCGATGATTTATATGAAACAATGAGTCGCGCGCGTCGCGTTAAATCAAAGCTAACGTTGCGTTCCGTTTCAACAGAAAGCCGCGGGTAGCGTTACTATTACGAGGACATTTTTGAGTGAACTCAAAATTATCAAGGGTGAAAAAGTAATTTATCATTACCCTGTTTTTTTATGAACAATTACCACCCACTTTGTTTAGGTGTGCAAATAAATATGGCTTTTATAATCAAATAAAACCTTTTTTTTGTGGTAATCGAATCAAATGAAGTTGTTTTTGCTCGATTATTGATTAATTTATAAAATATATCACTTTTGTTACCCAATAAATAAAGCCATTTAAAAATTTTGTACACAAAATTCTTTATCAATACATAAGGTATAGATATGAAGCAAGATATAACATTTATTAATATGTTAATTTATTAAATTAATTATAAATGTTAATTAAAACATAATTATAAATGTGTATATGTTAATAATTTTAAAATAATAATAACAGCTTGATTATCTAATTTTCATAACCAAAATTACATTAAAGTTTAAAAATTAATCAGATTAAACTTTTAAGAAAATCAAATAAAATTAAACTAATCATTTAGTTTTTGTACCCAACTTCAATTTAACTTTAGATCGTAATCGGATTATGCACAATCCTACTCTAAGATAATGAGCATGTCATATTTAGTGTACACATCCCATCCTAAAGGTAAATCGAATTTTATAAATAGATTGATCTGTTTGATTATTTAAATTATTAATATGTAACTTATATATAAGATTCTTCTTGTTATTATATATCTAAAATTAATATAGCTATGTGATGAGGGGTGTATAACTAGGGTTTTTTTTCAAAAAAAAATCATTTTAAAGTTTTATTTACAAAAATAGGTTCTATTACTATAGCTGACATAGATTTTGTTAAAAATTATTTTTCTACTGATGTGGATATTGATTTTGTTAGAAAACCTACATGTTAGGAGATTTGAACCTGGGTGGAAGGATAAGAAGATAAGCTTTGCCACTAAGTTACGGCTCATTCTATTCTTATGATATTTCAATATCTATAAATACTTTAAGATACTACTTTGTCAAAATACTCCCACT
>JAYMSW010005001.1:0-10442 GCA_036897725.1 Erodium texanum | reverse complement strand
TGGGACAGCTATCGCAGGGAGTAACGTACGGGCTTCACCGGAAACTGGGATTCGCGGCGTTTTGTCTGGCGGCGCTTCAGACGGCGGCGCTGCTGTTCAGGCCAAAGACGACAAACAAGTTCAGGAAGTACTGGAAATCGTACCACCACCTGGTGGGATACGCGTGCGTGGTGATCGGGGTAGTAAACGTGTTTCAGGGATTTGATGTGATGGGCGCGAGTGGGTCGTACGCCAAATTGGCTTACTGCTTGAGCTTGTCCACCATCATTGGCGCGTGCATAGCTCTCGAGGTGAACGCGTGGGTCATGTTTTGCAGGAGATCCAAGGAGGACAAGATGAGGAGAGAAGGGCTCATTAGTAATAGTAATAACGGTGGATCCGACAAGCCCAACACCAACAGTGGAATTTTATTTGATTAAACTAGATATCTCATCATTTCACCATCCACAATTTTATCCTTTTTTCTTTCCAATGTGCGTAGCACCAGTTAAAAAACATTTTCTTTTAACTTTTGCTTTCGTCCATATCTATAAGTCCCTGTAAAACTCACCCTAAATCATCATCATGTATTTAGTTAGTATATAAAAAGGTTAATTACAATCAAGTATACAAATGCACAAAAATGTTTAGTTTTGCTATTAAATGTTCGTTAGCAAATCTATCCAATTTCTTATGGTGTGTACAGGTTCGCCCCCCATATTCTACTAAAATTACATCATGTTATTTCTTTCTCTTTTTTTGAATTGAAGTTTTATTATTTTGTTTTACCAAAACCCTCAAACCCATCTCTCACTACCCTAACCCCAAATCCGTCCGTCCCACTAAGTCTATCCCGCTGCCGTACTACCTTATCCCTAAATCAAATATGAAACACAAACATGGAAAAACTAAAAGCCACGGTGGATCTGTAGCTGCTACCAAATTTACATCATGTTATTTATTTCCCCACAATTTCATTAGGAAGATACACTACATATTCATCAATCCAAGCTAAAGGCTTTTGGTACTCAATCTCGAAATCGATATGCATGCATCCGCTAGTTGAGTCCATCAATGGACAAATCGATCAATTCTTTATTTCGATTCAAATCAACCACTCTATTATTTAGCTATAACTTAAAATAAACTAAACCTGTCAATTTTGATTCCCTCAAAAAAACAAATAAAAACTTAATTAATGGTTGAAAATTACATATTCAATGTTTTATTTTATGATAAGGTGGTTATTTTAAATCAGAATGATAATATTCGACTTGTTCACGAAGCCTATAAAATAAGAGAAAATTAAAAAAGAGTTGTCAAGAATGGGATTTGAACCCATGCCCTTTTAGCCACATTTGAGATATGCAAATATATTATATAGGGAAAATTTATAAAACTATCGTAAACTATGACCTATTTTGACATAACAATTTTAAACTATCAAACCGTTTATATAGTTACGGTGAACTTTTTTTAAGGTTCATCTATTATAACTCTGTTAACTTTGTTATGAAATGTCTAAACTACTCATGCACATTAAAAATGATAGTTAACAAATAAAAATCAGTTTAAAATTCATTAAAAAAAATACAAATAAAATATATTTTAAACAACAAAAATAGTTACAAAATTTTACAAATTTAAAAGCATTTTTTAAAAACTCATTAATTTTTTGACTAGGAATTATAATTTTTGTAAATTGTTTATGTATTTTTAACATTAAAATGTATTTATGGACAAATGAAAAAGAAAATAAGAAGGTTGATGATGTCACTTCATGATCCTCGACACCCCACAATTTTGTAGTAGATTTGGCCGAGTCCAGCGAATCCGACGGCTTAGCTCCGAGTCCGGGGAAGGAAACAATGAAGCTACAGTGACAGACAAAGATCGACAACATCCGGGAGAGGTCAAGGATTGGTGGGCTTGAATCGAGATTGGGAAAAGGAATCGAGGTCGGGAAAGGGAACGACATTCGGGAGAGGACAACCACGGACTCTATGCACTCCAGCAGCTCAAGATGTGAGCTTTCCATGTTCTAGAAGCTCGACGTCGATTTGATTCCGAGACCCAGAACAACCACATACTCGATGCACTCCACGACATCGATTCGTTAGAGGAGTTCACGATATCAATCAAGATCTGGCTCGCAAGATTTGGTCGAAGTTCAAACCGAAGATGGAGGTAGAGGAGCTTGGCGATTCGGTTGGAGTCGGAGATGGAGGCCAAGATGTCCAAATCTGGAGAGAATCTTCTGGACGTCGATTCCTCTATTTGGTGTGAAGACCGACCCAAAATAGTTCTTTGATTTAGCCAGAGCTGCATATATCCTGGAGAACACGTCGGAGTTGCCGGAAAACACACCGCACTTTACCATCTCCGACTTTCTGTTATTATTTTTTTATTCAATAATTAAATTACTAATGATTTGTTTTATTTTTATTTAATGTTTATATTATTTGTTTGAGTTAACCGAAGTTGACTGAGAGTATTTTTGACATTTTGGTAAAATATCAGGTCATGTCAAAAAATCAATATTTTTCTATTAAAACTTACCCCGTTAGAGTTTTTTAAACCTTAAAAAAGTTTACCATAATTATATGAACGAATTGATAGTTTAAAGTTGTTCTGTAAAAATAAATCATAATTCACGATAGTTTTATAAATTTTTCCCTATTACATATCAGAAGCAAAAGCAAGTTGATAGAAGAAAGTCACTATCACTACTATTATACTAGGCAAAAAAACCATGCATGCTTGAGCATAAGCTCTGCGGAGAATGAAGTTTCCATCGTTGGTCGTGACTTCGACCCAATATGTACGGCACAACAAGGTTGACCCTGTGCCTCGGCAGAGTGGTGGATTCATCTGCAATCCATGTCGTTGTGCATATCCTGGTACCGACAGGATTCTGGTTGTAGCAAATACAAGAGTTGTAGAAATCATTTTACACCGTTAGCTTGAATTTAAAGATAAGAAGAACAAGGAACTGTCTGGTGGCTGCTTCTGTAGGTTTGATGAAGATAAGGTTGAAGGAAACCCAACTCATGATCATGTTGCTTGCTTCTAATTTCACAATCATCTTTTTTGGAAAGTGGCAATTCAACAGCCTGTAAAAGCAAATGTCCCATGGAAGGAACCTCTCCTTTTCTCTTGCCCCTACAATCCTTCCATATGCCTCTGGAAAAAAAGTTCACAAATAAAGAACAAAATGCTCCATCTTTCAACAATCAACTACTAAAATAAATAAAAAAATTCAAGATATAATGAAGAAAATCCATGATACATACATCAAAACATGCTTTGTCACTTAAAGAGTATGGCCAAATCAATTGTTTATCATGAATCTTGATTATCAAACCACTCTATAGCAAACTGTTTTCACTTATCTTGATCACCAAACAAATCTATAGCAAACCAAACACCAACATTGTAACCAAATGAGAAGCATTACAACTCAGTCAAAAAGTCCATCACATACTAAGTATTGGTAATGGAGAACAAAAAAGAATTATGAACAAGTGGTAACTTACCGGCACCCTATGTGGGTATCCATAAAATGCTTCAAACTTAACTACTAAATCCATAAGAATCCCAGGTACAACTTGCGGAAAAACAAGCCCCTGATGGGAACAAATAAAGCATGCCATGACAAAACCATCTTTGCCAAGGGCTTTACAGGTATTAAACAAAACCCGCTAATATCAAGGAAAAAAAAAAAATTCAAACTACTCTTTTCATGTATCACCACCTCACCGCGGATGCACGATACACTTCTGACTAAAAACCGCAACCTGATTTTACAGCTCACTCAAAATATCGAAAACAAGACCTAAAAATGGTAACTCAACACAAAATCCATTGTAACTTCTATCTCTAAGTTTTATGCTTCAAACCAGGCACTCCGGTTAGCCCTACATAACCAGATTTCTCTTACTGCTGTAGTGTAACGACGAGAGAATGTGTGCAATACACATTTCACCAGCTTAACTAATTTATCTTCACCTATTTATCATGATATCCAAAATAACCTCTTATGCAGCAATGCCTGAAGAAAGAGAAAGCAAAAAGGAACTTGTAAGCATAAAAAAAAAATATGTACTCAGAAAATGAAAGGTCATAAACACAATGGCTATGGTACAAACAAACAGCATAACCCAAGTTGATGCATATGTAAACAATAATATATCATTTAGGAGGAATTGCTAAAAAAGTGCCCTCATCAATTGGTCAGATGGAAAACAGCCTTACCAAAAAAAACTGCGGAAAAAAACTCTCATTAGTTGGTCAATGTTCACTGTTAGTAAAACTAATGGAAATTCGGTTTCCATCAGTCACGTGTGGAAATGTGGATGATTCATAAGGCATTTATGGTAAATGTGGCTGGTGGAAATCGAGTTTCTGTTAGGTTTGGTAACGGTGAAGAATGTCCAATTCATGAGGGCACTTTTCCACACGTGACCAATTCATGTAGACACTTCTAAGCAATTCCCCCTATCATTTATTAAGTGGTTTATAATTTTACATCACTCCTTCAACCTCAGGCTCAACTTATTCCTTGGACGGTTTGAAATCAAAGCTCTCGACAAGTAAAAATGACTTCAACACAAAAAAGAAGTAAGCCAGAGATTTGTAGATATGTTTGCTCTCAACAGTAATGACACAAACATCTGGACCACATCCATTTAGTCCCGTACTCAACCCGAAAAATATCTAGTAGTACCATTAAGCGAAACAACATTTTTTCCTTCTTTCAGTCTCATAACAAGAGCTCAAATTCCATTCTATATACTTCATTTTACTCTTACCAGCAGAACCTCACAGCAAATATCAGGGAGACGGGACTATTTAAACTCCTATGTTAACTAATTCTAGCATGACAGTGGCACGGGTAGCAGAAATCAAGTAAAAAAATGAGTCATGCACTTCCATGGGCCTAAATTATGTTGATAGTTTACAAGTGTAGAACAAGAGCCTATTGCTCATTCTAATGAAACATAGAGACAGTATTCTGTGTGATAAAAAGATATGCTCACTATGAAACCTATGCTATTTATAACTTGAACAAAACAGCTATTTATAGTTCTATGATGTTAACCCATGAACCCACCAGAAAAAGTTAACTGAGAATTTACCATATCTTTCATTAAATTCAAATCACACCTCATCAAAGTACCCCTCCCTACTGAGTCCAAACTCCAAACTACATTACTAGTAAGACTGAAACAAGTATTGCACAAGGATATTAATTAAAGAGTTATTACCTCTATTTGGCTGTCTTTTATTAACACTATAATCACCAACAAAACCAGGAGAACTTTTCTCTGGAACCTTTGGAGCTGCACTGTCAAGTCCATAACCAAAGGGATCAGGCCTGTCTCGCTCAGAATTTGATGACTGCCAAGTTGGGTCCTCATAAACTGAACCACCACCATAGAAATCAGCAAAGGCTCCATCATAACCACCATTTGATGCAGAATAAGATGGTGTTGGGGCCACACCTGTACCAGTGTTCCTTCCATAACCTCCAGCTCCAGCTGCTAAACTGTAACTGTTATTTCCGCCTCCTCCATAACCCAGATTGCTATTACTGTTAGGAGCATTATTCACTCCATCTTGAGCAGAAATTCCAGAAGTCCAATTCAGTGCACTACTACCAAATGTGCTTCCATCAATGCCCCCATTCCCTGATCCCATGTAAGCATTAGAATTTGCAGAGTTTGTGCTGTTATTAAAACCCCCATTTCCCCACAAGTTACGAGTCAGTGAACTGAAAAAAGAGCTGTTGCCTCCATTGCCACCATCATAACCTATAGGGTTCACTCCCCGTCCATAACTATTTGAATTACCAATGTAGTAAGGGTTCACACCCCGTCCATAACTGAGATTACTATTAAAATTTGCATTACCCCCATAAGTGGGGCTTAACCCTGGCTCAAAATTCATACCCACTCCATAACCAGAACCAAATGGAGGAAACCCACTTAGACCACCAGCAACTGGACTGAACCTACCATCCATCCTAAGTCTATAACCTCCGATTGGGCCTGGAGCATATCCCTGAGTATAGCCATTAAGAAAGCTATTGACCCTGCTCAGACCATAATTATAGCCACTAAGTGGGCTTCGGCTGGGACCCGGTGATAACTCTTTAGGGACAGCAACTTTAACCTCAACCATTTTACCATTCAGCTCATGAAAAGTCTTCTGCAAAACCTTGTCCACTGCTTCCTCTGAATCAAAAGTGATGAACCCAAAGCCTCTTGGCCTCTGGGTGTTGTGATCATACATAACCACAACATCTGTTATTGTTCCAAACTGATCAAAATACTTCTTGAAGTCGCTCTCTGTCACAGTGGATGCTAAGCCTCCTACAAATATCTTTCTAGTACGACCTGGACCAGGAGAACCATGATTGCTACCACTGCTTCTACTCAAAATGTTCTGATCATCCCTAGGAACAGCCTTTTTTGCCTCAACCTGGGGATATAGAATTCAATAATGAGATCAAGGTCATCTAGAAATAGCATAAACACAAATACCAAGTCGTTAAACATAAGGTAAGCAGCTAAAAAGTAAAATTCAGAAATAAAACCTATAATGTAACCCAAAAAAAAAAAAGAATGTCCACTTGACCCATTTTGGAACAGATTTAAGTTGACAACCTCAGAAAGCCGAAGCCAATGTCATGTCAATTAGAATTTGGGAATTGCCAATAAGCATTTTAAGTTCTGTCATCTTTAGTCTTCAACGAGAGGAAAACACACATAACTTACCATTCTACCATCAATATTGTGCTTCTCCTTTATCACTCTATTAGCGATTGCATGATCCGCGAAAACAACAAAACCAAAACCACGGGCACGACCCGTGGTCCGATCCTTCATAATCACTGCTTCCACAACTTCTCCAAAACTACCAAAGTACTCCTTCAGCCTCTCTTCATTGGTATCCCATGATATTCCACCAATGAATAACTTACCATGATCGGACCGCATTTTCTCTACACACAACAATATGAATTTTCACCCAAAGTTCAGAGCTTTACAAAAGCAAATCTAAGATAGCTAAAAAACTGCGAAAGTGCTTTGCTAACCAGCACACATTCCCACCAGAACAAGACATTCCATAGAGGATCCAATCAGGAAACACAGTGGACCATCATAATCAAGCAATATAATCAGAACCAATGGAATTGAATGTGATGAAGAATCAAAACAATCTCTTTCATGGTCTGTAAAAATCTGAGGCGTCAAACATAATGAAATGCAGGTGTGAAATGATTAAGTGAAAACAATACCTTATTTGGACAAACAATCACTCAGACCCAGCAATTTCCTGTCAGATACAAACACAAATAATCTGGGAATCGATAGAGAAACACCGGATCCTTGCAATAACAATCATATGACACAAAATTGAGGACGTCAGAAAAAGACCCAGAAGCAAATTCAGTCGCAGCAGATCCAAAACTCATACCAATTCCGAGAAGACGGAGAACCCAAATCAAGTTTCACAACAAACTCGCAGGTTGAAGAAGACCCAGATGGCAAATCTAGCAGAAGCTAAGATCTGAGAGGAGGGACAATGAAAATCCGAACAGAGGTGCTCATCATCCTCTGTATGCCCCCACCCTTTTTCTCACCTCTTCTCTCAAATCTGCCAATCAACTTTAATGCAAGAAAAATATATTTAATAACAGAAATTTTCCAGACAGAAAATATTGGATATGGGAAGTTTTAGGGACAGAAACACACAAAAAAATTCTTATTTTATCAAATCTCTGACGAAGAATTATATAACTCTAAAATGGAGTATAGTTGAATCTTAATGATTTTCTCTTGTTTTTTTTAAACGGTGTGAAAATAAGCATTAAAAAGATCGCAAAAATGGATTGGTTTGATATGAGAAATGAGAGAAAGGGATTGCTTGCTCTTCCGTTCATTCCCTTTTATACTTACTGGGAAAATACCATTTCAGCCCACATTTACTTTGGGCCCATGCCCTCATCTACGTTGCTTCTGCTGGCTTTTTTTACTCTTTCTTATGATCACAATTGTCTTTGACTTTCTAATCAAGTAGGTACGAATTCCAGTAGTATCGTGGGTAGGGTTAAAATTGTATATACAGTATTGTTATATTTGTATGTTGTAATAATCATAGTTTGAATATTCTATATCTTGTTATTAGTGATATTGTAATTCGACTTTGTGTGCAAAAAGGGAAATCATAGTTCATATTTAATGGGATTTGAATTTCTCATCTCAATGAGGAGAAAGAGTTTATTAAACTGGTAATTATTAGTCTGTTTTAGTAAGTAGCGTGTGAATTACATTCATTTATATATTAATTATATGGATTGTTATGTTTATTGTAATTTTTAATAACGTTACCTCTACTAATTAATATGTATATCCATTGTTGATATGTAATATGTATACAATATTTATATTTATAAAAAAACTAAAAATATTTCTAGTCTGTATAATCTTAAGTATGAGATTTAATACAAATGGAGCTAAAAATACAAATAGTTGGTTTAGTCTTAGCCACTCATCTAACTACATCAAAACAAGTAGATCGATAATTTATACTATCAAAACAAATAAGGGCGTAATAGTAATTAGACAAATACCTATTTCTTCTTCGTGCTCCTCACCCTCCGCACCTCTATCCCGCAGAGTACCAAGGCCACAACGAGGTCAACGTCCGGTCTCCTTTTGTCTACGGAACCAACGTCCCCATCGCCCCCTATAACGCCATCCCCCTCTCCTCCAACCAGTCCTCCGGCTCCGTTCCACAGACCTACGATATCAAATGGGGTTGGCATCATTGAAGGGCTAATGAAGTTGAAGCAGTTGCGAGAGTTGCGCGTTACTAATATAACTGTAGAAAGTGTGAGTGCCTTATGTGCTACTATAGAGTAGATGATCCATCTTGAAGTTATTGAACTGAGGTCATCAAACAAATTGGAGATTCTAGATTTTGCACCTATTTCAAATCCACTTCCATTTCTATGGAAACTCAGTTTGATGGACCGTTTGTTGAAATTTACACCCTGGTTTCATCAACTTCCCAATGTGGTCATGGTACGGTTGTTTTTCTCAAGATTAAGGGAAGATCCATTGAAGTCCCTGTAATCTTTGCCTGGTCTGACGAGTCTTGTGCTCTGTGATGCATATATTGGAGAGCAACTACACATCAAGGAAGCTGAGTTACCGAAAGTCAAGATAATCGGAGCTTATTAGTGGTTTTTTTTTTTATCGGAGCTTGTTAGTGGTTATTGATTAACTAGTTGGAAGTATATCAAAAACAACGAAGGGTAGTAGAAAAACTTATAACTAAAAGATTAAGGAGTTCAATTGATTTGTTTAGAACTTATAATGAATAATTCAACTCAAATTACAATGTTGATCGTTCAAATTTCATGATACTGTTAGAGATCAATGTTTACATAAAATGACGGAAGAATGTGACGTTAGAATTAGGGTTTATATATGTATATTGAGATAGTATATCTAAAGGTCCTTATCGATTATTGTTAATAAAAGACGTTGCCCCTCCTTTCACATTTTTTATAAATGTCATTATTCATAGCATTTAAAAAACAATAGAATTGAACGATAAATTCTATCATTAATTTACGTTAATGTTAAGGATTAATAAAAAACCATTTCGTTTACAATTACAATTAAATTTTTGGTTTATGAAACCCTAATTCTATTGTTTGAAATGATCTAGGGGCGACTATTGGCTCATTTTTTTGGAATTGCTAAGCTAATTAATAACCCAACTTTGAGGCTAATAGCTCAGTCTAATGGAAAAAAAAAACCCGAATAGCCTAGGCTAGCTAATAGCCCAGTGATGGACTAATAGCTTAGGATGGTCCCCATATTAGTTTGATCAACCAATGAAGAATTTTCATGTGTCCCGAAATTTCAAAATATAATAAATAAAAAAATCCTATTAGCCTAGGTAAGACTATTCCCATTTCATTCATAATTTAGAGTTATTGGTGAGTACTTTTTCCTTATTTTTAATTCAATTTCGTTCATTACTAAACAGTGTTTCATTTTTTCAAATGTTTTTAGAGCTTCAATATGTAGCTTTTGTCGTATATTTACAATCATGAAGCTATTGGTGAGCGTAGGCGGGGCCACTAAGGGTTTTGTGGGGGCATGTGCCCCCACTAAGATTTCCAAATAAAAAAAAATTATTATTATTTTAGTTTTATTAAAATAATAATAATTTATTTTTGATTAGTTACTAATTATGCTCCACTGATATTTAATTCTCCTAGTATTATTTTTTTTTGAAACTTCTTAATTACAAAATCTTCCTAATTATTTAATATTGATTCTTTATTGTGCATCACTTTTAAATTAATTAATTTTTTTTTTTACTATTTTCAAAAAAAAATAATTTACTATTTAAAGTTTTATAAGTTTTTTATTTGTTTT
>JAYMSW010005000.1:0-10444 GCA_036897725.1 Erodium texanum | reverse complement strand
GAATGGGATTCGTTCCGAGTTCTTGTCACTTAGACTCACTTGACACATGAGTCGATGATTGTGACACTAACTTGGGTCCCTCCAGTTAGACTAGTCAATATCCGAGAGGAGTGACTATAGGATTAAGACATAAGATTAATAAGATGTGCGACAAGGATTAGCAGTTAAGTTTGGTGTAAGTTGGATGTTCTCGGGATTCGAATAATACCCCATGATCACCTCAATTCCTTCCACAATCTCCTCCATCATTCATTGGGTTGTACATATTCTATCTTGATGTCTTGCAAGTTTATTTTTCTTCCATGTCTATTTCAAAGCCCAAAAGATTGTATGTTTTTTGTTCCAAATCAAAGCTAAGTCAAATCTAGTAGCATGCCTCAATGGTCCTTGTGGAATAAGACCTCGTACTTACCGGGATTTATTACTTGAACCACCATGTGCACTTGCGTTTACGAATACCTCCACTCGAGTTCTTGTCACTTAGTCTCATTTGACACATGAGTCGATGATTGTGACACTAACTTGAGTCCCTCCAACTAGCAAAAGCCACCTTCTTAGTCGACTGGAGACCTTAGCTTCCAGCAACACAGGGGGAGCCTCCTAATCCATCTTTGTTGGTCATCGCTCAGGAAAGGACGTTGATAACGAATTCTCTAAGACGATGATATACCAATACAACAATTGTTTTAAAAAAAAACCTTCAAGTGGTGCATAAAATATAGTACAATAAAAGTAAAAGGAAAAAACTCAAATAGCTACACCCATGGTGTCCTATTTTTAAGATAGTTACACCCAACTATAAATTTTTTTTAAAAAAACCCTTTATTAAGTTATCATTTTGATCCAACGGTGTTAGAATTTGGATGGAAACATACAAAATGATGTAGATGCCCCTTATTGTTTCTCTAAATATACCATTTACATTATTTTGTTTTTGCACTTTTTAGTAATTTATTAATTATCAACCTATTTTTTTATTTGTTTTTAGATTATCTCTAAAAAAAATTCTTTTAATTCTCATACCATTTACATTTTGATCTTATTTTGTTCTAACTCTTGTTAATTGGTTGAAATTTACGTTAGGCGGTTGAAGAATAAGAATAAAAAAAAATGAAATCAAGATATTATAGTTCTATAAAACTAAGAAAGAAATAAAAGTGAACTCTTTCTGTTTTCAGGTGCCAGAAACTTTTACCTCATAAAGTTACCAGCAACTTCATCATGTGTTCATCTCAAAAAAAAATGTAGAAGAAATACTTGAGACTATTTAGATAATTTTAAAATCATTCAATTTTTCCATTCAAATTTTAACACTGTTAGTGCCAAAATGAATATAGCTTAAGAAAGTAAGTCAGGGGTTTAAAGAAAGTGTTCATGGTTAAGTGGAGTTATATCAAAAATATCAAAAACATGACAACTTAAACCTAATTATATGAGATTTTCCCAAAATAAAATGTAGATTAAAAAAAAAAAACAATAGCTCAAGCTACAAGACAAGTAAGAACAAGACCTCTAGTAGTTGTTTTTTTTTTTTTTTGGAAATAGAGTAGTATAACAATAATTAGGGTTAGAAAGCTTATCGAGTAAATTCAAGTTATGACATGGTATAATTGACACTCATTGACTTAAAAGCAATTTGCCCAGTAGACCCTAATGGTGGCAGTGATCCTACCGTTGCTTCCGGGTTTACACAACTGCTAGCTCGATTCATGCCTACTCATGAAAGAGCCCTAGAACTAGTAAAACAAATATTAGACTTGAACCTAAATTTCTCTTGGGTTGCTTACGTACTCTCATTTAATTCTCTAATTGAATCGACCTTTGAGAGATCAAAGTCCACGTAATTCGCATATTTATAGAGGCAAAAAGGAGCGTTTCTTAAACCAATTAGGATGCATATTTCCTAAATCAAAACAAATTTGAGTTTACTAACCAAAGTTGGATTTGGGTTTCACAAGCCCAAAAGGATCTTCAATTGACTTTAAAGTCAATTTTCCAACGGTTTTCGAAGAAGATGATGATACACCATGTGCCAGTTCCAGTAAAGCAGCAGCATCCGCGGATCCAAGTTTGCTTTTCAATGTCAAAATGAGAAGTCCACCAGACAAGCACTGTTGGCAGCGATTGTATTTGTAGCACCAGATTGATACATACGAGCATTAAATTGTTACAATATAAGATATTTAAAATGATTCCCAATGAGTGAGAAGAAAAGCAAATCTTAAACAAGAAATGGTACTAACATATATCTATCTAGACAAGAAGAAAAGACAGTGAGTGCAGAAATGGAAGGTATTGGATCAAAAGTAGGCAGAGTTGTGCTAGTACCTTTGCCATACCAAGGCCACACGAACCCTATGCTTCAACTAGGCTCCATCCTCCACGCCAAAGGCTTCTCCATCACTGTTGTCTACACCCCATTCAACCCTCCAAGCTTCTCAAACTACCCTGCTTTTCAGTTCTTGTGCCTACCAGATGCCTTATCGTCAAGTCACGCGGCTGCACCAAGGGATTTTTACGCTATCATGACATCTCTTAACACTAATTGTGGAGCACCTCTGCAAGAATTGCTGTTACCAATGATGGACTCACAAGAACAACACGATGAGATCGTTTGCATCATTTATGATTCGGTCATGCACTATGCAGAAGCTGTGGCTAAGCATCTTGAGCTTCCGAGCATCATCTTGCGCATCACCTCTGCTTGTCATGTTTTAACTCTTAGCATGTATCCTCATCTGCAAGAAACAGGGCATATTCCTATCCAAGGTATGTATTATGTCGAGTAATAACTTTTTTCCAATTAAAACCAAAGCTTGTATGCACAACTGGTCAAACACTAGAACTTAGTGTTGGACCTGGGTTCAAGTCCCAGCAACGGTACCTAACCCATTCTTTATTTCTTCATACACTTGATTTAGTCGATCAAAAAACAAAATTCCTGCTAAAAGCAATAAAAGATTATTGTTATATGTGAGACTACCTTTGGATGCAGAGTCTAAGCTGATGGAGATGATACCTGGAATGCATCCTCTCCGGCATGTAGATCTTCCCATTCACAATGTATCCAATGTGAAGGCCTATTTGGACATGGTATCCAAAGTTGGTGATTTAAGGTCATCTTCAGCTGTCATCTGGAACTCACTGGATTGCCTCGAACAATCAGCATTTTCGGAACTTGAGAAACAATATCAGGTTCCAATGTTCTCAGTAGGTCCTCTCCACAAATTTTCTGGAGTGTCCTCTAGCAGCCTACTCAAAGAGGACACTAGCTGTATCGATTGGCTTGACAAACACCCCAACAATTCAGTCCTATATGTGAGCTTAGGAAGTGTAGCTAAGGTGAGTGAAAAAGAAGTGACTGATATGGCTTGGGGCCTGGCCAACAGCAAGCACCCGTTTCTGTGGGTCATTAGGCCCGACCTCGTGGAGGGCGAGTCCGCAGTCTTGCCTCCTGAGTTTGTGCAAGAGACCAAAGAGAGAAGCTTCATTACGAGCTGGTGCGCCCAAGAGGAGGTGCTCAACCACCCGTCCGTGGGAGGGTTCTTGACCCACTGCGGCTGGAACTCCACAGTGGAGAGCTTGAGCTCAGGCGTGCCCATGATATGCTGGACTTTTTTCGGGGACCAGACGACCAATAGTTGGTACATATGCAATGAGTGGAGGTTTGGGGTGGAGATGGATAAGGATGTGGAGAGAGGTAAGGTGGAAAGGCTTGTGAGAGAGGTGATGGAGGGAGACAAGGGGAAGGAAATGAGGGCCAAGGCCATGGACTGGAGAAGAAAGGCTCAGGAGGCTGTTGATGAAAATGGGGCTTCTTCTTTGGCTTTAGACCACCTGGTTGCTGAGGTTCTTCTCCCAAGACAACACATTTGATCCGTGCCATCAAATGCTTAATAAATTGTATTTTTGAATTTTAAAAACGAATATTTTCAATGTCAAACGAATATGCTTAGATGATTATTAATATTCGTATCAGATTGGGTGCCTGGTATAAAAGAGATTTGTTGAAAGAGATTCATTCTTTTATAAGAACTACAAATCAAAATGATTTCATTTTTCACCTCATCTTGGAAGCAACAAAATCAGCTCCTAAAACAGGGTGATTGTTTTTAACACTTGTAGGCGTTGGAAGAAGTTTAATTTGGAGGCTCTGTCATCAAAATTTTAACATTTTTTTTTTATTAGAAAGAAAGGAAATGCAATATTTTAAGATTGGAATCAGTAACTTCATACTTATTACATGAAACCTCTACCACTTCACCCAATCCTTGATAAAATTTTAATATATTCATACCACTTTTTCCTTTTTTACGTCAGTTCTTTTTGTTTTATAAAACCACAGGGCATCCTTTTTAGATGTTAAGCAAATCATAACAGAGAGAGCCATAGGCCAAAGAGAAAAACATAAATGTAAGGACCGAAAGCAGATCTAGTGGAACATCTCGACTGAGACCAAGCAACAAGTTGAGAATAGAAAAGAGTTACTGGATGTCCTGAATACTTTTATCGGTCTCCAGGATCTTGAAACTGAACTAAAATATCCTTTTCAAATCAAGGACTCTATGTTGTATAGAAGACGTGAAGAGTGAGAGAGGAACCACGTAGTGAGAGTTACCAAAACTAGATCAATGTGATCTAGTCTCTCTTGTTGATGTTTATTTATAGTTGAGAGTTGATAAGGTTTACAACTACTCCAGCGAGGATTACAAGGAATTTGTAAAACAAATAACAAATCTTTGATACAAGGGTAGAATCAAAACAAACTAATGACTGAGTCCAAGTTTACGTGGTCTCTTATTACAGCAAGGTTATCTTCCAACAAATCACCCTCCTAATCTTGATGGGCAACGTCTTCAACTCCAGGTTTGGACCTCAAATCTGCGAATCTCAATCTTCCGAGGACCTTGGTCAGCAAGTCTACACACTGGTTATTCGTTCAGATGTACTCAATCTCAACTACGCCGACTTTTATACACTCGCGAATAAAATGGTAGCGAGTGTCTATGTGCTTGACTGCTGCGAGATGCATCTCTCCTGGACTCTCAATGAGCCGTGACACCATGCCAACCGCAAACGAGATATCTGGTCTACTATTGACCAGGTACCGTAAGCTCCCAACCATACTTCGGTACGATTAAACCTTTATCTTGCTTGCTCAATTTTAACTTAGCTTCCATGAGCACTTAGCAGACATTGCAGTCTTTAAGACCTGCATTTTAACTTCGATTCTGGTCTTAAAATCCAAGTGGTTGGGATACATATACGTCTTCTATTAATTCCCTATTGAGGAAGGTGGACTTTACGTCCATGTGATGCACCTCCCATGCGTTTTTAGCTGCTATTGCAAGGAGGATTCGAATTATTTCGGTTCGGGCTACAAGAGCAAAAACTTCTTCAAAGTCAACACCTTTCTTTTGTACATAGCCTTCGGCTACCAACCGAGCCTTATGATTCACTGTCTCGCCTTCTGCAATTTCAATCAACAAGAACCTTGTACAGCATGAGATGAGCAAGCACATAGACACTTTCTACCATTTTATTCGCGAGTGTATAAAAGCTGGTGTAGTTGAGATTGAGTACACCTACACGAATAGCCAGTATGTAGACTTGTTGACCAAGGTCCTCGGAAGATTGAGATTCGCAAATTTGAGGTCCAAACCTAGAGTTGAAGATGTTGCCCATCAAGATTAGGAGGGTGATTTATTGGAAGATAACCTTGCTCTAATAAGAGACCAAGTAAACTTGGACTCAGTCATTATTTTATTTCGATTCGGGTTACAGGAGCAAAAACTTCTTCAAATTCAACGCCTTGCTTTTGTACATAGCCTTCGACTACCAATCGAGCCTTATGCTTCACTATCTTACTTTCTGCATTCTTTTTCACCTTGTAAATCCACTTCAAGCCTATAGGTTTATGGTCCCTCGGAAGCGTGCATAGCTCCCAGGTTTGGTTCTCCAATATAGAACCCATCTCAGCCTCCATTGCCTTTCTCCAGTCAGGATCTTTGAGAGCTTCCTCTACACTTCTCGGCTTTTCAGCTATCAAGAGGCATAAACCCGTGAAGTTGTTGTCAATCTCGGAAGCAGCTTCATAGATCTCCCTCAAAGATCGTTGCTTCAGAGGAGCAGAGTCTGGCTTAGACTCACGGCCCTCACTTTAGGTTCACGACCCGTGAGTCTGGAGCAGTTTGACCTCTCAACATGATTGGCCTGGGGCTCCCAGCCCATGGACCTGGATCTGCATGGCTGGCTCCTTAGCATGATCGAGCTTGGGCTAACGGCCCCTAACCTCGGACTCAAGGCCTATCTCCACTTGTGCATGGTTATCATAATATGCTGGAACAGTAAATATTTTAGGAAACTCATTCGTTACCTCTCCGTTATCCTATTTCTAGTTCCATTCGCCCCGTTCATCGAACAAACATCGCGGTTGATAACAAGTTGCTTTGTACTAGGGCTGAATAAGCGGTAAGCTTTCGAGCCTTCTTCATACCCTATGAACACTACTTCAACGCTCCGATCATCAAGTTTATTGGATGCGATTTTGTGATCTTCAGATGTCCAATGCAGCCGAACACCCTAAGATGTCCTACACTCGATTTTCGACCGTGCCATCCTTCATACGGAGTTACTTCCTCTACACTTCTGGTCACGCTCCCATTCAACAGATACACCAATATGGACACGGCTTTGCCCCTGAACCTACCAGGCATATTATTATTTTTCATTAAGTTCTGCGCCATCCCAACAATAGTTTTGTTGCACCTTTCAGCCACTCCATTTTGTTGTGGAGAATTTCGAGCTGTTAAGTAGCGTTGCACACCCTCCTTATCACAGTATGCCTTCTATTCAGTGGATACGAACTCTCCAACTCTATCTATTTGCAACGCCTCTAACTCTTTCTCAACTCGTCGTTTATGCTTTTTAAACGCCATATATTCCATGTCTTTGGTCTTGATCAGAGGCACGTACATGAACCGTGAGTAGTCGTCAACCATAAGGAAAAAATACTAATTACCTGACGGTGTCTCAAGGAAAATGGAGCCACACAAATCAGCATGAATCAACTTTAACGGTTTTTGCGCTCAGAAATCTGATTTCTTAGGGAATGCACTTCGCCTTTGCTTTCCTACAAGACAAGCTCTACACACCTACTCGAAGCTTTCAAATGTGGGGAGTTTGATCACCATTCCTTTTTGCACCATAATCTTAAGAGCCCAAAAACTCAAATGTTCGAACCTGGCATGCCAAAGGTCATGCTTTTCTTCATAACGAGTTAAAAGACAAATGGGTTGAGTGTACCTTAACTTTAGGATATACGGCATGTTTTCATTTCTCTTTACATTTGCAACCCTTCTCAATTCTCGGTCAAGTATACTCGGCCACCCTTGCTCCACAACTATCTTGTAAGCAGCTTCGTCCAATTGTCCCAAGCTGATAATATTACTCCTTAGTTTCGGTATGTAATATACATCAGCAATGAATTTCTATAGCTGAATCATAACCAAATTTCACATAACCTCTGATTAGTTTATCCTAAGTAACAAAGACATTAACATTACCAGACATATGATTAGTGGCTCCGATGTTAAGGTACCATGAGTCAGCATTCATTTTCACCTCATTCCCCAACCCAAGCTTGACCTTGTCTTCAATTAGCAGAACAATCTCCAACTTCCGACCTGTTTCCCGAATCGCATTAAAATTTTCAGCATCAATAAAGTGGGTTCTTCATACTCTGCAACGTTTGCATACTCGTCCTTTGGCTTGCTACACTCATAAGCGAAGTGACCAGATTCACCATAATTATAACATTTTAAATGAGATATGTTATACCTATGTGGTGATCGGGTTCCACTCGAGTTTCTACCCTTTCCTTGTCCTCGGGGAGATCTGGGTTGGATTGATCCCCAATTCTCCCCGACCTTGTGATCTCTGAGATTCAGTTCATCCATTGTGGTCGAGTGAGCAACAAGTTCTTCGGTGCTCCATGCTCTTTTCTTCTTCATTTCATCGAAGATATAAATGCCTTTAACCTTCCCACGGCCTTTGCCATCTTCATCGTGGTTAAGTCTCCCTATTGCTGGACTGTACTTACAATCTGAAGCAAATGATCGGGAACCGATCAAAACAATTTCTCCACGAGCGTACTTTCTATGACAGGAGTACCAAGATAACGAATCTCATTAGCAATATTAGTAAGCTTTAAAACAAACTCCCCAATAGATTCTGTATCTCCCATGATCATTCTGTCAAATTCATGTTTCAACACAAACATGTTGGAGGCTTTCACACGGTCTTCCCCAACTCGCATATCTTTCAATGCCTTCCATACTTCCTTGGCGGTCTTCTTCTCGAAAATTAGAAAAAAACATTAGGTACAGAATGGGAGATGACAGCAAGCGCCCCACGATCCAATTCTTTATCTACTGCTCCTTCACCATCAATGGTGTCCCACACCCCGAGAGCGTCCATCATGATCCTCATTTTTACGACCCACATGCCGTAATTATTGTCTCCAAGCATAGGGTATGACATAGGTAGCCCACCTCTGTTCGTCACGATCTTCTGAGTAGACACACTGCTCTCGATTGCCACCGGGTCTGGTGTGACTTTCACAGTAGGATCCTCTGCCATGTCTTTAATACAACAAATTGCTCTGATACCACTTGTTGTATAGAAGACATGGAGAGTGAGAGAGGAACCACACAGTGAGAGTTATCGAAAGTAGATCAATGTGATCTTGTCTCTCTTATTGATGTTTATTTATAGTTAAGAGTTGATAAGGTTTAAAATTACTCCAACAAGGATTACAAGGAATTTGAAAAACAAATAAAAAACCCTTATTACAAGGGGATAATCAAAACAAGCTAATGACTGAGTCCAAGTTTACTTGGTCTGTTATTACAGCAAGATTATCTTCCAATACTCTAAATCCCACAATTCTATAAAACCCCATAGTCTTTTTAGCAACAAATGTATGGCGAACACTAATCGACTTACTATCAAAAAGGGGTGAAGAGGTTACTTCTCAATCAAGTCCCAGATGGCATTTTGGAATCCATAGAAGGTCGCTTGTAAAAATAGGTTTTGCTGCAAGGGATGGAGGATTGGAGTGGAGATCGATAGCAATGTCAAGAGGGATGGATCAGAGAAGTTTGTTAGGGCGAGGCACGGAATTGAAGAAAAATACTATTGAGTTGTGTAAGAAAGCTATGGAGGCTAATAGATATGGTGGTTCCTCGGCCACGAATCTTTACAAATTGGTCAAGAAACTTATAATTTAAGTTGAATTTACTACAATCTTCCTGGAGTACTTTGATATTAATAATTTGGTCTAACCGATTTATGAGTTAAACTAAATTCTTTAAATATTAGTAGAGTTGGTGTTTCATTATTTCACCATGTACCAAATGTTTATAATTGATGATATTATATATTCTTGTTATGTAAATATAGGATAAGGTATTTTGTAATATTCCCTTCCTATTTTGAATTTGTATTTCGTATTTAAATACATACCAAATCAATGACACAGGAGGGCATTCACTTGTGACAATATTCTATTCCAATATGGTATCAGAGCACTAGTTCAATTCTATCTCTTGCAAACCTATCTATGCCAAAACCCCTCTTTCCTTCTCTCTCCTATGCCGAACTCCTCTCCCATCTTGTCGACTTTCTGCTCCTTCTCCATATGGCATAAACAAAATTCCATGCAGCCTCACCGTCTCTAACATCAAGGTCCATGTTCTGGTGATCCTCGAGATGGACAAAGGGTTGTACAACACTTAGTTAGAGCTATTTCGAATCCACTGTAGGGCTTCCATGGTTGAGCATCATATTAGACGTTCCTCAAGTTGCTCCGGCCATGGCAGTCCAATCCACAGCCTTCTCCGGCTCCACCACCCCGACGGCTCCCTTGGTCATAACTCACCCGGCAACAACTACTCTGGCAACCAATACCGAGTCCTAGGAAACCATTGATACCAAACTTTGGGCCAAGTTAGATGCCACCATTTTACAGTGGATATATGGTACAGTCTCTTCCGATCTCCTACATAATATTATCGTTCCCAATTCTACTGCTATGCATGCTTGGAATGCTCTCAAACGGATTTTTCAAGATAATAAAACACTAGGGCAGTTTATCTTGAAAATCAGTTCTCACATGTTCATCTAGATAATTTCTCTTCTGTTTCGGCTTATTGCCATGAACTTAGAGTGATTGCTGATCAACTCTCTAGACTTGGTGCACCTATTTCAGATCAACGACTTATGTTACAACTTGTCGTGGGTCTTAATGAGCAGTATGGTAATGTGGCCACGCTCACTCAACAGATGAACCCATTACCACTATTTTATAAGCAAGATCCAAGCTAGTATTAGAGGAAAATCGGAGGCTTAGACAAGCGGATTCAGTTGCCGCCGCTGGCGGGGG
>JAYMSW010004999.1:0-10444 GCA_036897725.1 Erodium texanum | reverse complement strand
ATATAAACTATATTTATTTATTATTAAAAATAAAAATTATTATTTTCTTTTTGTCTAAACCAAAAACGGATTTGGAGAGATATGTCATGACATATTCTTATTTTTTAAAACATTTAAAATGCAAATTACATTTGATACAAATGAGTTGTAATCTCATTATCCCAAGTATTAATCTTGATAATCAAACCCTAGAATCAATAGGATTACAAATTAGATTCAGACAACGACAGGATCTTTACCTCCACGTTGAAACTAGCACATTGGACGATAAAGATATGTCGGTGACACATGTGTTGTCTGAAGTGGGTAGAGGAGCAATTCGAGGGCAAAATAGTCACGTAATTAACGTAGAGGTTAAGGAGGTGGCGGTGGAGACAGATAAAGAAAGGTTTGACAAGTAAATATGAACTGTTCACCAAGTTTGGTTTGGTGGTCCAATCCTACCTTTCGAAACATGTCTCTCTTTAGATTTGTTTTTGTTTTTATTTATTCATTTGTTGGTGTCTTGTTGTCTGAATCAGCGGTGTTGATTATGTTGTTTGGATCTTAACATACACTTTTGTAGAGGTTACCGTCGTTTTAGTTGAAACGATCCTCTAGATATAGGAAGATGTGAATAGATAGGCATATAGGAGTTTACTAAACGACATTATACATTATGATAAAAAATTAGAATTGATTGATTAGTTTGCATTTTCAATCCAATTAACTGTTTTCAAGAAGTTTTTATATTATCGTTAAAAAGATGTATCCGAAGACATAATAGACATAAGATTTGAAAGAACCGAACCCAAGTGTCTATCTATAATAAAAGCTTGTTTACCTAAGACATGGGCTGCCTTGGTGGCAATTCTTCAAGCAAATACCATAAAACTAGATATGCAACAGAAGACTTGCTTACAATTGACATTTCAAAAAAAGAAAAGAAGAAGGTGGAGTAATATCCTTTTTTGAAAGGGACTCGCCCTCCCTCAAGACTCGGAAAGAGACAAGTTGTAGTATAAAGAATCAGACGAAAACCTCGATCAACAAGGGTAGAAACAGAATCACACCCGTTTTTTAGGTCATAAGGATATAAGTTCCAATTAGATATCATGAATATCCGACCGCCAGTCAATACCCTTACCGATACAACAAATTGAAGATCCCCAAGACTCTTCAACGAATCAAAATCAACACGAATGACAAATTTTTTATTCCACGGCGATAAGATAACACTTTCCTTACCCATATGTCCACTGTGTCCATCCCCACACCCAAAAAAAGGTTTTTTTATTTATTTATGAATGGATGAAAAGTAAAATTATATTTGTGTCACAAAAAATCGTTTCATTTTCTCATTATAAATATCATTTTGTATTGTATTGTTTTATTACTCATACGATCGATTCTATATATATATATTCTACAAAACGTGTCACACCCACACTTGTTTAATAATACTTTTCTTGTTACCTTTTCTGATTTTCCTAGAAAAAACATGGGATCATATTTGCTCATATTTTGTGTGACCTTTAGATTGGGCTCGGCCCAATACAGCTTAAGCCCAATTAACTCCTTCCCAATATTATATTCATCACTTTGACCCGCTTATTCGGGTCGGATTAGTATTGATTGACCCGAATAAAACCGGACCCAAATACGACACAGGGAGCTCGTCGACTTGCTTCTCTGCCACTGCTCCTCCGCTTCTTCTCAAGGCACCCAACTGAGTCAACTCGCGAACTCCATCTACTCTTCCGAGTCGCCGAGTGAGGTAGCTCTTTCGCTTCACAACGTCTCCTATTATGAATCCCCGTTTTTTTTTTTTTTTTTCACTTTCGGACATCTTGCTCCCTGTTTGGTTTCCGAGAAAATGCTGGAAAATGGAACGAAAAGTTTCTGTTTCCTATTGGTTCGGATGAAATAGCTTTTGCTGGGTATTTCTCGTTTGCTTATCTACTACTTGAAACCATGCGTAGCATTGTAATGTTTAGATTTTGAAGTGTTCAATATATTTGTGAACATTTGATTGTTTTGCCAGTACTACTGAGCTAGGGTTTAACCAGATTATACTTTACTCTCATTTGTGATTTGACCCTGAATCTGTATCTATCTTCGAAAGAATGAAAAGTGAAAACACATTGTGTTGGCTTTGTTCATGATTATTTATTGATGGGGTTTTACACTTTTACTTGTAGAGTTGCAGTCCTTTGGTTAAATGTTGAATTTAGTGAACAATAGATAAATGTTTGTGTTATGAGAAAATTCTTAGTTCGAGCATGGGCTTAGCTGTTCGAACTTATGTCTTCATAGTCAAGTTTGAGCATTGGACATTGCTATTTACTTGCTTGTTTGATCAATTACGTGTTTCTGACGTGATGCGTTTTTTGTTGTTGTTTTGAAGAGGTGGGTGTTCATCAGTATGGGTGACTTATCAGGGTAAGCTTACCTCTTGGCTTCTGTTTGAAAATTTGAATCACAATTATGTGTTTAATTTTGCTGACCAGAATTGGGTGCATGTGTTTGTGAATATTAAGAGGGGTCCTGATTTCTAACACAGGGCTTTGGTGTCATAGGGGTGCGGACTTGTCATTAAGCTATGAAATAATTTGTAGTGCTAAGATTATTTATTTTCTGGCAGTCTTATCTGTTAAGTGTTAACTGATCTTGTTTAGATGGCCATCTGGTGAAACCATTTGAATAAGTACTTTTTCATGGCCTGCATGCGGAACTCGATGCCTCAATTGTAAAATTTGTTGGTTAATATAAAAAGAAATGGTAGAATATCTGGCTTGTTTGAATAGATAAAGATAATGCTATCTGTTAGTGCTTTTCAGTGAAATGGCAACGTGTCGTTGTCTTGGCTTAACTTCTCTTCATTAATGTCGTCTGAGGCATTCAGATAAATAGTTAAATACTTGTTTTTGTTAGACTCAGACTCACTTTGATCTGTGATTCAGCTGATCATGGATGTGGGTAGAAATTAGGTGTCATTTAACATATAATGCTCTAGGGGAAAACTTCACCTGGTTTGAAGTTCCCATGAAAAAAAGTGATATATGCTGTTTGCCATAAAATTACGAGTTGTTGATTATTTTAATATTTAGCTAGAGAGGAATTTAAGATAGTTATTCGCGTGTTTTAATTTGTGCGTACCTTACCATGTCCATGTGTAATTCAAACTTCACCAATGTAAAATAAAATGGTTTTTCAGGGAGGATATCAGTAGTACACTTCGGATACTTGTTGCAACAGATTGCCATCTGGGTTATATGGAAAAAGATGAAGTCCGACGCCATGATTCATTCCAGGCATTTGATGAAATATGTTCAATAGCAGAGCAAAAGCAGGTTATGTTCACTGGCTCATAAGTTCTTTAACTAGCTGTCACTTTGATCTCTAGGACAAGTGTCCACATTTACTTCTTACTTATGATTTAAGGGATAATTGAAGTGCTTCAGATTTGTACTATAGGCTGATTAATAGATTTTCTTATTGGTAGAAAGCTTACTAAGGTTCAAATGAGTTGAACTGTTATTATGTACTAATGTCTTTCTGGTATCAGGTGGACTTCATACTCCTTGGCGGTGATCTTTTCCACGAGAACAAGCCCTCAAGGTCTACATTAGTTAATGCCATTGAAATTCTTCGGCGGCATTGTCTTAATGATCGACCAGTGCAGTTCCAAGTTGTCAGCGACCAGACTGTGAATTTTGCCAATAAGTAATTACTTACCTTACACTTGAAATTCTTCTTGTTATACAGAACCATTTTAGTTTTCATTTTTTGTTGTTTGAATAGATTAGGTTTCTTAAACACGTCTCACTTTGACACTCAGGTTGAATTAGTTAACTTTTAAAACATAATCTTAGGGAGGATCTTCTACTTTATTTATTTTGTCTTGGTTCTCCTTTTTTTTTGTTAACTTAGTTGGAATTCTTTAATGTTGGGCTATTTCTTCTAATTCCAAACCTTATAGAACACTTCTTCCCTCAAATCCAAATGTTAACTTTCTATGCATGTACATGCGTGCACTTGTTTATATATGTATGTGTGTAACATGCTTAGGTTTATTTACAGGTTTAAGAAGCAACTGTTTATTAATACAATTGTAACTTAAAAGTTGCTTTATTATTCATGCTAACATGTTACTTTAAACAGGTTTGGTCATGTAAATTATGAAGATCCTCACTTCAATGTTGGCTTGCCAGTTTTCACTATTCATGGAAATCATGATGATCCTGCTGGAGTGGTATGGACTGTATGGCAGAAGCTGTTTATTTATTTTAAGTCTTGTCTAAACTAATTCATTTTTCTGGTCTTGCTAATTGCTAAGTTACAGTTATGCAAAATTGATATTCACCATTCCTCTTAAAGTATGTCTTCCCTTCACAAGAAGAATGTATTTTCCTAATGAGGTGATTGATGACAGGATAACCTATCAGCTATTGATATCCTTTCAGCATGCAATCTTGTTAACTATTTCGGGAAAATGGTGCTTGGGGGTTCTGGTGTTGGCCAGATCACTCTCTACCCTATTCTTATCAAGAAGGTCTCTGAAAAGGATGATTGTTGTCTTTATTGTCTATTTGCCTCAGTCACATAACTTTCCTCGCAATCTGCAGGGTTCAACAGCTGTAGCTCTTTATGGTCTTGGGAACATTAGAGATGAGCGGCTCAATAGAATGTTTCAGGTACATCCTGACAAAAAAAATATTTTCAGATTTTACCAACCTCAAAGGCCCTTTAAATAATTAAAGGTGTACCTTTTAAATTGCAGACACCTCACGCCGTGCAATGGATGCGGCCTGAAGATCAACCAGGGTCCTCTGTGTCAGATTGGTTCAATATCCTGGTACTTCATCAGAACAGGTAGGCACATGCTTTCAGAGTATAAAGTTATTCAAAGAAAATATCTTAGAGTATTATGGAGTTGCAAATAACTTATAGCCTTTTAGCATTTACACAGCCAATAGTGTAAAACTTTAGGTTGGTGTGATTTCTCATGTTTACTTATGACATGATCTGCAGAGTAAAGACAAACCCTAAAAATGCAATTAATGAGCACTTCCTTCCACGCTTCATGGACTTCATAGTGTGGGGACATGAACATGAATGCCTTGTTGATCCTCAGGTGCTGTCAAGTTTTATACCTTGTTCACAATATGGTTCACTTTTCTGTAAATTTTCCATTATTTAGCTATCTACTGAGTTTATGATAGATTTTGATTTCAACAGGAAGTTCCGGGGATGGGATTTCACATTACACAACCAGGTTCTTCAGTTGCAACGTCACTGATAGATGGAGAATCTAAGCCAAAGCATGTACTCCTCTTAGAGATAAAGGTTACCGATTGCAAAACCTTCAATATACATAAGAACTAATATTCACATTTTTTTTGGTTGTAAACCTCACATTGTCGACATTTTATCGGTGCATTATGTACAGGGAAATCAATATCGTCCAACAAAGATTCCTTTGAAGTCAGTGAGACCTTTTGAATACGCAGAGGTTAGTTAAGTCCATCTTGTTGATTGTTTGGGATTTTTTTCTTGTAGTTCACTCAGTGTTCGTGTTGCAGATTGTATTGAAGGATGAAGCTGACATCGATGCCAATGATCAGAACTCAATTCTTGAACATTTGGACAAAGTGGTAAATCTTCTTTTTTTCCACTCCGAAGATGGCTCTCACCTTTTCCATTTAGTTCCCAATGCTGCTTGAGTCGCTACTCATATATATATCTTTATATTTAAATGTATTTGATGATTTTTTAACCTTCCTAGGTCAGAAGTTTGATAGAAAAATCTAGCAAAAGAGCTGATAACAGATCAGAACAAAAGCTTCCTCTAGTACGGTTAAAGGTAATATATGCCCTTGTTTCCAAATGATGCTGCTATGAAGGTGATTATTTTACCTGTACAAGCCTCACGTCTCATGACCATTAACTTATCTGGTTGAACTTTTCAGGTAGATTACTCTGGATTTATGACTATAAATCCTCAAAGGTTTGGACAGAAGTATGTAGGGAAGGTACCTTCAGTTCACTTTTGATCTTTGATCATGATATCCTGATTTTTGCAAGTGTCATCTATACTAAATAAGTTTCTAATTTTTTCTAGGTCGCTAATCCCCAAGACATCTTAATATTCTCAAAAGCTTCAAAAAGAGGTCGGAATGAAGGTAACTTACAATGTCTATTAGGGTGCTCTTATGCAAGCATGCTTTACAATTAAGTGTTGAATATGATATTTTGTTGTTTTCTGCTGCTGCTTCCTGAATTGACTGCTTAGTATATAGTATTTACTTTAACTTTGGTTTTATTGTTTCTAGCTAAATTTGATGATTCTGAAAGGCTCCGCCCCGAAGAACTAAACCAACAAAACATTGAGGCTCTAGTTGCTGAAAATAATCTGGTACAACCAAATCATTAAGTTCCTCATTTCAGTTTCATTGTTAATTAATTTGTACCATACCTTGATTATGTTGGTCTTTATATTTCCTTGAAAAGGAATGGTGATACCATAAGTTCCTTGTTTATAGAATCGGTGGCATGATAAGATTGTTTTAATCCTGCCCTCATAATAATTTCTAACCTTGCAGAAAATGGAGGTCCTTCCAGTCAATGATTTGGATGTTGCACTACACAATTTTGTTAACAAAGATGATAAAATGGCCTTTTATTCTTGTGTACGATACAACCTTGAAGAAACACGTGTAAGTACTTACTTTGTGTGAGTGAGTAATGCTGATAATTTTTTGTTTTAGATGTATTATTATGTTTACATTATCCTTAAGAATCTGGAAACTTCAAACAGTCTTAAAGTTGCTTGTGTATGATACTAGTGGATGGATTGTGAAAATGATCATTCCTGTCTCTTGATTCCACTGCTAAATTTTTACTGATTCGTATGACTTTTACAGAACAAAATTGCTAAAGATTCAGATCCTATGAAATTTGAAGAGGAAGATTTGATTGTTAAAGTTGGAGAGTGCTTAGAGGCAAGTTGTTCACATTATATTTACGTTCTGGTGATAATTTTACTTTACTGTGGCAGTTGTATGAATGTCACTAAAGAATACTCTCTCAGCACATAAAGTTTTAGTTTCTTTATCTTCTTATTTGAGTTTAAAAAGTTTTTGACAACCCCCTTAAGCTTTTTTAGTCACATTTTACCCCAAGTCCGGATTTTCATCATTTCACACCAAAAAGTTGACAGAATTGGGGCAAATTGAGACAAAAAAAACTTAAGGGTTTTGTCAAAAGCTTTTTAAACTTGGGAGTATAGTTGATCGAGGAATGTGCATACTTAAGGGTAGCTGAGTGGGATTATCCCTAAAATATATTTATTTCAGGAGCGTGTCAAAGAAAGGTCTGTACGCTCTAAGGACAATCCAGAGTTCACATCGAGTGCACAAGCCTTGGAGGTAAATCTGAACTTAGCTACTCGCTACTCGCTCATCACAAATTATGTTCTTCTAACTGTTCTCTTCGGCTATCCAAATTTGAATCACTATCTGTGATGATGTGATCGAAGGTTATATGCTTAACCGTACAGGATATGAGAGGTAAAAGTGCGGCGACGGGAATTGAGAGTGCTGTTTCCTTTAGCGACGATGAAGACACAACACAATTATCTGGCGCTAAAACTGCCACTAGAGGTCGAAAAAAGTCAACAGTTTCTAGGGCATCTCAAGGAGCGCTGGAACCGGATAAAGGTAAGACTTCTGCAAGGGGAAGAGGAAGAGGCAGGGGGGGAAGAGGCAGGGGCGCTAGCAATTTAAAGCAGACTACTCTTGATGCAACTTTAGGGTTCCGCCAATCTCTGAGGTTAGTCTTAATATTTTTGTACCTTCTTTTATCTGCGATACCGTCACCTACAAAGTTTGAACACAATCCCTTAATACTAAGATTAGGGAGTCATGTAATTCTGATAACAGATGTAAAACCCAACCTATGGTATATTTAGTTGGGTTCGACTCTGCATTAGTGCATGCATTCTCTTATGAAGTTTTAGACAAGCAAGCTTTGGTGCTCTATTGA
Source organism: Erodium texanum (assembly GCA_036897725.1). Classification (NCBI taxonomy): domain Eukaryota; kingdom Viridiplantae; phylum Streptophyta; class Magnoliopsida; order Geraniales; family Geraniaceae; genus Erodium; species Erodium texanum. The sequence goes on along the minus strand of JAYMSW010004999.1, from coordinate 2,419 downwards.
AACCCGTTGAAGTATAAAGTCACACATCAAATGAAAATAGAAAAAAAGAGGTACACATAAAGGGAAGAGTGTCCAACCATGAAGTGTAACCTTTCGTTGTGAAAGCTCAGTTCCTGCACCTAATCATTATTTCATAATGTAGTTAGGCTATATATTGTTACTTGTGAAGTTTCTCAGGTAGATTTCTTACTCTACAGATCTGCATCGGCTGCAGTTAGAAGCCTCGTTGATGATGAGGATAATGTCGAATCTCCTTCAAGTGATGAAGCTGAGAAACTCGATATTAACGAGGTTGATGATAGTTCGGTATGGACCACCTCGACTTTGTATTATGCTATTTTGACTAATTGTATTGAATACTTGTTAACATTTAAGTATTTTGCTTTTTATATTTAATCAAATTTGTTTACACTGTTAAAGGAAGAGGATGGGAACATCCAAAGCGTAGGGCGCAAAAGAGCTGCTCCAAGAGGAAGAGGTAAAGGCAGAACATCATCTTCAAAGCGAGGGAGGAAGTCAGATAATTCAACAGTTCACAGAATGTTTATGAGCAAAGATGATGATGATGATGACGATGAGGAGGACATAGCAAAGAAACTAAATAAGCCTCAACCTCGGGTTAGTGTTCTTTTTATATTTCATTCCTATTTAATTGCCTCTTTTTTTCCAACATCCTGGGAAGTCCTTAAAACTACCTTAATGGAATTTTAGTCGATGTTAAGAAAGAAAACTTATCTTCCTACAAAACTCTGATCCATGTGATTATCAACTTGGTGCTATCAAAATTTTCACAAAACTCATTTTATCTGAACAACATAACATCTACCTGTTCTAGTACATATCAATCTAACAACATTGTAGTGAATGTTCCTTATATTCTTGTTTAAACTACTAAATTAGGATGATGACATAGTTTCAGCCATACCTTCCAAGCCTTAGCTTATAACATCCAAACTTACATTACATCTATACCCTTGTCGAGATTATGGAATCGGAGCTCACTAATTTGTGTCTGTTTTGTAGGTCGCAAGGAATTACGGCGCTTTAAGAAGGTAACAATTGTTGAGATTGTGTAAAGAATCATGTAATGATCTACAAAAGCTTGTAACTTTCTTTTTCTCTTGAAAAACAGCAAAGAAACTTGAATATGTTGAGAGGTTCATGTACATGCTCTGGACTGAGAAAATATATTTGAATTGCTATATCAGAGCTCGAACCTCAATACAACCAATGTTATTGTCTATTTAAAGAGTCAAGTGTATAATACCCTTTTTACCCTTTTCTTCATTACTTCCATCACCTCAAAGCCAATTGTACATAGCCATTATAAAGTTGATCACATGTTTTTGTTCTTCCTCTGCTTACTTTCATCGGAAATGGGGTCTCGCATTCATCGTTTTCTTTTCATATCGAATTGATGATGATCCAGTTTTGTCTTTCGGAACCCATAACGTGCCTCGAGTATTCTCTTTTCCGGCAGCTTCAGCTCTGTTGAGCCCATTGGCTCCTCCTACCTCCTCCTTTGTGACAGTACCTTTTGTAGCTACAGCAGCAGAAGAGTCTCTTCCATTTGGTATCACCTGCAAGATTGAACACAATTTAGATTCTTAATCTTTCATGGGTTTGATCTTCTTGTAATGACCACGTCCATGAAAATTGTTGTTGTGGCTCAAAACTAGCAAGTCTTAGAGAAGATTAAACACAACTTAGATTCTTAATCAATGTAAACTTCAATGGTAAGTCCTCAAATAATTTTAGGGTTAATTGTATTATACATCTTTTGCACATACCCTTTGACCCAAATCTAACTTTAAAACGTTATTTACAGCTATCTGAATTTTCAAAAAATTATAGATAGCTCCTCTATAAATTTTTCTTGCTGAAAATACCCTTTGACCCAAATCTCAAAAATACAATTTTTTTCCCCATCTTTTTAATAGTTTTATCTTTTAATAAGTCTTTTTACAACTAAACAATATATTTTTAGTAGTTATGAAGTCTTTCTTAAGATTAGGGTCGATGGCAAAAAGAGTTATTTGCATTGTTTTTTTTTTTTGAAAGTTTAGGTAGTTGAATGTAAAAGTTTAAAACTTAAGACGTAGCAACTGGCCGGGGTAAGCTCACCACGTCCCACCTCCCGCTCCGTGCCCCGTCCCCGCCTTGGTTGGGGATAGGGATTGCCCACGCGCCGTGGGGTGCTCAGCCAAAATTGATGGGGCAGGGATTTCCCGCGCCTGTCCCGCCAGATATTACATATATATAATTAATATATTAATTAATTACTAACGGGACAGGGAGTGCCTATCCTATCCCCGCCCACCACAGAAATCCGTGCTTGGAACCTGTCCCGATCAAGTTGGAGACATCGGATCCCCATCAGAGTTGGGATGTTTTGCCTTCCCTAGATGTATAGTAAGCA
>JAYMSW010004998.1:0-10444 GCA_036897725.1 Erodium texanum | reverse complement strand
CATATAAAATGCCCGAATTCCTCCCTCTAATGCGCGAATTCCCCATCAGCTGCCATTAATGGTGTGTTTAATCTCATCCCTTTATTGATCAAATCTAATGGCTCTAAAGAGTTCGCAGTTTTTATAGGGGGGTTTTCGCATGAAAGTCCCCCCCATATATCAATATCAATATCTTAATCAAAAATCAAAATCATCATATTGTTGACAAATCAGTCATGTTACACACAACAAATTGCTTTCAAATTGAGCAAATAATAAATAGTATAACAATGACCGAAAGAAAAGATTTTATCGGGTTTGGAGATTCAAGTTGTGCTGTGGTATGTAAGCCACTGACTTGAAAGCAATTTGTCCAGTAGACCGTGGTGGCGATCGATATCCGGTCCCCCAAGATTAACTCAGCTACTAGTTTAGTCTGTGTCCACTCACGAACAGAGCCCCGAAAAGTGCAGAACAGTACTCAGAAATAAAGAGGTTTTAGAGGAGAAAATCATTTCTTGTGTATGAAAATATGACTGAGAAAAAGTTCATTTATAGGGAAAAGAGGAGAATGAAGAGGCTAAAAATAGTCCAGGATTGCATCTTTAAATGTAGGCACTAAACCACAAAATTTGGGAAGATAAAAAATAAGCCTTTGAAGGCATTTTTTCTCGCACTAGGTTCATAATAACAAAATTTCATAGATACCCAACATCAATAAACACAATCTCTACTCGCCCATGCCTTAGGTTAGAAAGAGTTTAGCTACTCATGTTAAACATAAAAGAAAACATGGACATAAATGGAGAATTAACCATAGACAAGGTAGAGGGAACGATACATAATACCAATTTGAAGTCAATAATCATCAATCTTCAATAATCTTCATGAATCCAAGAAAACTCTCTATCTCTCTAGGAACTGAGAACTTCTCTCTCTGGAAATCTCAAATCTCAAATCCCCCTCTCTAAAACCTTAAAATATATATTTATACTTATCTAAAATGAAGGGCAAAAAGTCATTTTATGCCAAAAATTCTAGGTTTGTAGAATGTCACCGAGGACGGCACGATAGAGACTAAGTCGGTGCTTGTGATGGTCACGTTCGTGACAAAGTTTGGGAGAAAAAGGTCCAAGACTCAACCTATATAGGGCCGCGAGGGAGGCACGACCATGATAGAGTCTAGGAGCTTTCCTTGAGTCATTCACGACCGTGACTAAGTTTGGGATGCAAATTGGACTACTTTGGTCTTCTTCTAGGACTCCAGGTCATCGAGCCTAGCAGAACCTTGACCAAGTCAATGCTCGAGAAAGGCAAGGCCGTGACGGTGTTGAAAAACTGTTTTCTGACTATGGTGTTTTCATGAAAGTTGTAGAGCTCTTAACTCCATTTGATATCTTATAAGATAAAATCGAAGCTCTTACGAGAAAGTTATACTCTTTGGAAGATCAACCACATTCGAAGGTTCCTTAAAACGGTTTTTTTGTTGTTGTTTAATTTTCTTTGGAATTTATATCTTTTCTATCTGAAATCCTACAGAAATTTCAGAGGAGACAAAATGAGAGTAGAGAGAGAAAAAGTGGAAGAAACTAAGATAAAATGGGATGAAAAGCTTGAAAGTGTGAGAGAAAATGTGGAATTTAAGGAAAATATGTGAATGCATCAACACCTCACACGTAGATTTTCTCATCTTGAGAAAAGTAAACAATACTGTTAATATACTTCTGATTAAACCCCAAGGTTTACTTCAAAAGGGGGAGTCCAGACCTCCCTTATTCAAAATTCAGACAAACACAGATGCAATGCATGATCCTAACATAAGAATGCAATCTAAGATATGACTCAAGACACTAAAAGAAAAATAAAATAAAGAGAACACACCCTAGAATGATGCATGCAAAAGATACGAAAGTTGGGTGATTCAAGGTAAGACTAGCATATTGATCAACAGATTTTCTCAGAGTTGCCACATACTCCATCATTCTTGCACATTTCAAGAAAGAACACAAACATGAGAATGCACTAAGTATGATGTTACTCGAATTTGAAGGTACTCTTATGACCCGCTCTCCTTCTTCATACCACTAAGTGTTCTCTCTTCTTTCCCTATACATGGGCCTTAGAGACTCATATGCTAAGCATATCCGTCCCACTCTCCACTACTCGTGAAAAAATCATGGCAATCAAGAATAAAAAAGTTCTTTATAAAGCTTGTATTGTTTGGCTAAGCAAAGGGTAAGGAAGGAATATAAAAGAAGCTCATAAAAAACATCTTGGCAAACATGCTTCATCTCACATCCCATAGGCTTAAAAAGGGTGAAAGGGATAATTTAAGGGTAAGAGTTTGGCTCAGACGATCCAAAGATGGCCTAAGATCATTTTTTGAACTACCATGTTCCTTATACTATTTCGCTTTGAGAGGAAGTCAATGTTGGACCACTGGTGGATCATTATTTGGACCACTATCAAACTATTCAGACTATTTTTAGACCACTGTCGGATTATTTTGATAATTTTCGAACCTATGTGTTTAGGATACTTTAGGTTCACATGGTGAAATTACCTCTGGTTTCCAGTTTCGTCTATAAAAAGTTCCAAAATTTTAGAAATAGCGTAACTCATTGCATACTCATCCATTTTTCCCTTACGACCACTCATTGGAAAGGGTTTTCAGAGATGAACATGATAGGATGTAGCTCCATCAAATTGGGTGATTGATACAGAAAATAATGGCTTCGAAAGATATAGTTTCAAGGGTAAAACTTTGGAAGGTCATAAATTTGCGCTAAGATGTTCGATTTGGGCTAACTTTATATTGTTTTGGCGTAGTTTTTCCCTATAAAAAGAACGTTTTCCCCTCCAAATTTTCTCTAAGTATCTTGAACATAGTACTAAAGTATACTGTTTGACATGAATCCGATGGTTGCCCAATAGTGATCTGACATCCTTGAAAGTCTGACATTATTAGTCCGATGGTAGCCACTAGTGGTATGACATTTGTGCAATTACCTCTCTATCCCCGCGCGCTCCCCCAACATGCGTTCACACTAACGCACATGCTCTATGTTGTTGGATCCAGATCTGCGATCAGATCTAATGGTTTCTAGTTGTTAGTTTAAGCGTGGTTCCCATTGAATCCTTCCCTATACATATATATACATGAAAAGTGTGATAGAATTAAAAAAATGTTTTTTTGGGTTATGATGCTTGTTTAAGTCATATATCAAAACAGTTCGTGATAAACGACATTTCTTATAATAGCACAATCCTCTTTCTTCTTCAACATTATCTGTAGTCAATCCTCTATGGGATGTCACTTATGAGATAACGACATATAAGTAACTGATGCATGCCAAATTTAACGGTATTTTTATACCATATTTACACATACTTTAGCTTCATTTGTCCCATATTTTGTTTAATATTATTATTATATTATTATATTTTTTCAATATTTTTCATCATTTAATAATAATTGTAAAAATGCTCAATTGATTTGACATTTTTCGGTACTTCATCATATATTCAATATTGGATTTGTTAGGTAGCTCTCGAGGAGAGGATCATTTTGGCACTTGAACGAAATAAATCGGAGCTCAGTCGCCCCCCTCACCTGGGAAAGTTTCATAAAAGCGTAGAGCTTTCAATCCTCTTCGATTTTATATCTTACGGGCCTAAATCGGACTTCGTATGAAAAAGTTATAGCCATTTAAAGATTTGTCATCTGTTTTAGCTTTTCATTACCTCAAAACACTCTATATAAGCTACAAACCTTTACAAAACTTCCTAACAGACCTTATACCATATCATTCGAGAAATGGATGTGATAAAAACTATTAAGAATATAAACGATCAACCGAAAACTTTCGAAAAACAATATAATAAGAAATATTTTTAGATGAAATTGACTCGTTTTGTATGACAAGTTTTATCATTTTGTTGATATGAAATATATTATATAATCTCATACTTGAGTAAAGAAGTATTATAATTTTTATTAATAGTCAATATTATAGGTTTTTTGTTTTCAATTTCAATTTAGTTTATTTAATTATTTTCATTCTTTCTTTATTCAAATGTTTTTCCTTGCAATACTAGACAATTGGTTTAACTTTTAATGAAAAAAAATACCTTCAACAATGAATATTGCAAACTCTAGTCAATTGTGAGATGAATGGTTAAATGACAAGTTTGATAGTATACTTCGAGAATGAAGTATTCATGAGTATTACTAGTGATATAGTTTTGGATCGTTTTTTTTTAAATGATGCCTCATAGATGTGATTTAACTACATTGTAGTCAGGTTGAATCTAGTATTGAAAGTATTTATATGAATTATTATGTATAAAAATATTAGCCTTTTTTAGAACGCTTCAAAAAATTTAATAATAAATGTCGCCCTTTCTTTCAAAAATTTCTGAATCCACCCCTGAACATCGACATCCTTTTTATTGAACATGCTGATTGATTTAGGCTGTGACTGATGTTTATAGACAGACTAATACTACATAATTCTGTATTACTCTTAGTGAGAGGCACATATTGCACTGTAACTTCTAAATCTGGTTGGTATCACTAAACTCATTGTTGACCCAGCAATTGCATTGTAGTTTTGTTTCTTCATACACTTCAGTTTACTCCAATACCCAATTCTTTCCCTTTCAAATTTATCTTCTAAATGTATAATCAATGTACTTCCTATTTGTAAATGGTAAATGATATAAGAAGAGAGAACAAACTCCTACAACATCTTTTATAGCACTTAATAACCATACAATATCAAGAGTAATCAAATTTAAAGTCACACAAGAAGTACATTCATACAAATGAGTAAAGAGATGTTTAATCACATAATTTACACACATCATTGCATCTGTATGCTTAGCTTTTCCAAGAAAAGATAGTTACAGAAATGCACTCATATGACTTGTTTACATACAATAAATAGTAAAAAAAAAATTATGACATATGATAACCATTCTGTTTCACCAATAAATAGTAATCAAATTTATAGGGCTTGCTTTGAGATTTTGGTGTCCCAGCTACCAATAAAATTATCCTTCAAAACATCATCCAATATGTGAAACATATATCGATATCAAATTAGGATCGATCTGAATTAAGTTAAATTTATTGTTTTATTATTATTATTGTAATGGCTCATCCTCTACTAGCAACATCAGCTTTCGTATCAACAAACCACTCAAAAACACATCAAAGAAAAGTACTAAAAAAGAAAATGAGGGATTGGCACTTACATGTGATTTTTATATCTACACTTTGATCATTATTATAACACAATGTGATGGAGTTTGTGTATACTGAAATTTATCTACAACACGTGCATTACACATAATCAATGTTAAATTATGCATAACTTCATCATTAATCACAACAGTGAAATTTTCATCTAAATAGTTAAACAAACTCATGTTGAAATCCTGACAACTAAGTGAGTGAAAGAGAGAAAGGATGATTATAAAAGTGCCTTCATGGTTTGAGTTGTACGAATCCGGATTGTCCTGTTTAAATTGTTACAATTTGACGTCCTCGTGTTATAATTTAATGTATTGTTAAATTTTTTTTACGTAAATAGTTAGTTTTTCTCACATGCTAAGCACATACCCTAAACGTTTCAGAAATGTCTAAATTGACTTCACGAAATATGAAGGTATTTTTTTTTCCATTAACTCTTTTGACAAGAAAATGTCTTTATGTTTAAGTGTCATAACAGTTAGTGATAAAAAAAAGTATTTTTATATTTCGTAGGGTCAATGTAAGAATTTTCAAAATGTTTAGAACACATACTCAATACGGAAAATAAAACTAACAATTTTCGTGAAAATAACTAACGATACAATATTGTAACATAAAGGCGTTGTTTTGCAACAATTTAAATATAACAACGCTCATATGTACAAACCCAAACCATGAGGACACGTTCCGATAATTATCTCAAGAGAATATAAAAAGAACAAAAATGTGAACATACTCTCCAATACTGTAATTTAATTTCTCTTTTCTTTTTTGATCTCAACTTAATTTTTATTTAATTACAAGCTTATTTCCAAAAAAAAAAAAAATCATCCAGACTAATGAATACTAATTCAATTTTATCATATTATTCAAAAAGTAACCTATGCTTTTAGTATTGTTCTAAAATCATGTACATTTTTGTTAGTTGTTTCTTTAGTTCACAATTTTGTGTATAAATAAAGGTAGTTGTCAACTTTACTTATTTATATATAAAAAATTCATCCATACTCATGGATACTATAACTTAATTTTAATTCCTAAGATTGATATATCACTCATTTAATTATGAACCATCTTTAATATGGACCAACATGAGTTGAGGGATGGTTGAACAAAAGTTGTGAAAGAGGCCTAACAAAAATACGAGAAATAACGGTGACAATAATATTGTTATTGAGACTCAAACCTTAATCTATAGTATCAGAGTTCAAGTACTTGACAATTAGATCGACAAACTTCTGTAAGTTAATTGTTTCTAATTTAATTTATATAAAATCTCTCAACTCTCGTTATGATTTGATTTTGGATCCCTAATCAATTCACCTCCCATGGCATCCATGACCATTTTGTTAGCTATGTTAACTATTAAGGACATTTTGGTTTGAATGGTAAGATAAAGTTTTATTTTTTGCCGGCATTCCCGGTTGGTTTCCAATTGTCACCGGAGTTCATAGATCTGAACTATAAGTTCGAGATCTAGATGGGACATGTGAGAATGGTAAGTACAAAACTCCGATCAAATAAAGAGATGATGTTTGGTGCAGACTGACCGAGAACAGTGGCATGGTGTGTCCCAAGCCCAATTCGCTATCTTTTGTTTTATCTTTCTCCTTCGAAACCCAATTCTCAGCCACCATTGCCTCTAAAACTCAAAATTCAAACTTCCATCATCAGAAGATCCAACAACCAATCATCTAAAACTGATCCGAAACACTCTAGCTGCAAAAATTCAGCCCAAATACCATTTTTGTTAGTATATTTCCCGGTTCGATCCTGAATCTGATCAGTCATACTGTCATGACTAGTTGTCATAGCATTTTTGTGTATTTTTTTAGTTTACTCCAATATCTTAATATCTTGCTAGACTGTTCAATCATCTATGGTTGAACTTTTGAATTATTTCGAGCTACTCCAACATTTTTTTTATAATAAAAATAACCGCAAATAGACTCCAAATCATAGTAGCTTATAGTGGTTTCTATGCAGTCCACCAAAAAATGTTTATGATTCTTATAAATGCATACTTAAATTTATTGCTCACTTTGATGAGATTAATGAATTGTAATTATGTAAAGAGAATTGAGTCCTCCGGCATAGATTATCAGTCTTTTATAGCACTTGACAATGCAATATCATACAGATAAAAGAGTAACAGAATTTAAAAGCAATAAACCAATACATTCATACAAATGATAAGTGATGTTTAATCACACAATACACAACTTTACATTCGTCATTGCAATTAAGTGATTTTCTCGAGTCCTTTCTGAATTGCTTAGAGTCTTGTAACCAAAATGTAACCGTTCTAGTTTCTTTGAGAGTTTCTCCAACCTTTTAAGAAATTGATATCAAAATGTAAACTTCTTGGTTTCTTTGATAATTCTAATACCTTAATTTCTTCATGCTATGTTGAAGTATATCCACGTTAACAGCATGTGAACAAAATTTACGAGTTAATAAGAATATTAAAGCTTCCACCCATCAACTTAATTGGGTTGAATAGTGTTTTAACATGCTATCAGAGCTAACTTGGTTTGACTCATTACCTGTTTGTCACCTCCACCTTATGGTCTCCGGTTCATATGCAGAAGTCTAGTCCCACTTGTGATGTGGAATGTTAAAGTATATTGCACATCAAAAATATGTGAGAAATTTAACCAATTAATAAGAACAATACTAAGACCTCCACGCATCAGCAACTTGAGTTTTTGAGTTAAGCAGGGCGTTGACACGAAAACTACAGCAGCCACATCTATTATACCACTAAATCATATCAATAACAAAAGTATTCAAATTTATTGTCACACTATGATTTGCTTACCAGCAGTGTATAGCAAAAGGAACTGTGACATATATGATTACTGATATCTACTTCTATAATTTGCATACATGGTAAAAAAAAAAAAATCGATAGGTAATTACCGTTATGTTTCGTCATGTGGCATAGTTTCAACACGGATTTGAACAAACTGATGATTTTTATCTCAACTTTTATCTTTGCTCCGTTTGTCACGATTTGCTTTATGTACATAATTTTACATTTTGGGTATTAAAATACAAAGAGAAGAGTCCAATTGCATATATAATTTTTTTGAAAGAATTTTTGCATATATATAATAGGCCAGAGAAAAAGGTTTGGAGCTCGTGCTTGATTTTATTTTATTGATCTATGAAAACAAAAAGATACAATTACTAATAAGTTACTTTATAACTTAATCTCACATCATACATGTTTTCATATACAAGTAGCATTAAGATTTGAACGCTTAAGCCAGTTTTAATAAATAATTATTTGTTTATTCGGTGAGAAAGTAAATAAAAAACTTGAGAATTTGATTTCGATGTAAAATAATAAACATGATTGAGATAACATATGTTTGATTTTCGAGATTTTAATTTTATTATACTTCTCTCTGTAATATGATCAATAAAATTCGATACTCAACTCTTTTCCTTGAACGAAACATAAAAGATTCATTTGTCCCTTTTTTTTCATTTTATTTTCTCTAACCCGAGCAAAGCACGAAAAAGATTTCCAACCAATAGGACGTAGACAAATCAGCAGAGAGCAATTCCCCGCAGCCAATAGGATATTGACAAATCAGCAGAGAAATTCCGACGGGTCCCACCTGTTGCATAGTGGTTCGTGAAACAGCTTAACTTCACCATTTAATCAAAATATTAAGCTAATTAATCTGATTAATCTAATTAAGCCTAAAGCCGTCACTAGTAGTGGTTGCGGAATTGTCGTGGAACTGGTGGTAGCGACTAGCGAGAGAGAATAGGAGAAAAGCTATAAGCTACATAACTTCGGGCTTTCACTTTCTCGCACTTTCTAGAGAAACAAACAGAGGACTCGAATCTTCGCATAGTGCGGGCAGGAGAAGGAAGAGAAGATTTCGCGGCATCGCAATCGAAAACAGTTTAGGGGATAGTGCGTCTTTGACTTGGATTTGAATTTTTCTTCGTTTTTCACCAGTTTCAGGTGTTTTTATTTAGTGGAATTGGAATCTGATTGATTGATTTGGCTGTTGTTGTGTCAGGTTTGGATTTTGATCGGAGTTCTGGTGTCTGTTGATGGAATTGATCTGAAAGTTCGGTGAAATCGTTGATAGAGTTGCGTGCTGCGGAGTTTTCTGAGTGTTTTCTGCAGTGAAGCGATGGGGAAAGGAGGTGAGGACTATGGGAAACGAGAAATCTCGGGGCCGAGGAGCTCCGATCGTGAAATCTATCCGGCGTGGGGGAAGGAAGTGGAGGAGTGCGAGAAGCACTATGGAGTTAGTCGGAAATTAGGGTTGAGATCTGAAGAAGCGGCGCGGCGGCGCGAGATCTATGGGTTGAACGAGTTGGAGAAGCACGAGGGCCAATCGATCTGGAAATTGGTTCTGGAGCAGTTCAACGATACTCTGGTTCGGATTCTTCTGGCCGCGGCAGTCATTTCGTTCGTGCTCGCTTGGTACGATGGGGAAGAGGGCGGAGAGATGGAGATTACGGCGTTTGTAGAGCCTCTGGTGATCTTCCTGATCCTGATTGTGAACGCAATTGTGGGTGTGTGGCAGGAGAGCAACGCTGAGAAGGCGTTGGAGGCTCTGAAAGAGATTCAATCGGAGCATGCCACTGTGTTCCGGGATGGGAAGAAGATTCCCAGTCTGCCGGCGAAGGAACTTGTTCCCGGAGATATTGTTGAGCTTAAGGTTGGTGATAAGGTACCTGCAGATATGAGGGTGGTTGAGCTTATCAGCTCAACTGTGCGGGTTGAGCAGGGGTCGTTGACAGGAGAGAGCGAGGCAGTGAATAAGACCAACAAGGCTGTTGCTGAGGATGCTGATATTCAAGGCAAGAGGTGTATGGTTTTCGCTGGGACTACTGTTGTCAATGGGCACTGCATTTGTATGGTTACACAGATTGGTATGGAAACAGAGATTGGTCAAGTTCACGAGCAGATTCATGAGGCATCTCAGAATGAGGAAGATACACCTCTGAAGAAGAAGCTTAATGAGTTTGGAGAGATGCTTACCTTGCTCATTGGGTTGATTTGTGCATTGGTGTGGCTCATCAATGTGAAATATTTCCTTACTTGGGAATATGAAAATGGGTGGCCGAGGAACTTCAAGTTCTCCTTCGAGAAGTGCACCTATTACTTTGAAATTGCAGTTGCCTTGGCTGTGGCTGCTATTCCTGAAGGTTTTCCCCCAGGCATACAAACTT